>JAJONR010010404.1:0-36661 GCA_029582245.1 Solanum etuberosum
TCAAAAACATTCCCCCCCCCCCCCCCCCCAAATAAAAAGAAACGAAAAAAAAGTAAAAATGAATTGACCGAAAGAGAAGCAGAGCAAGCAATGAATGGAAAAAAAGAAGAGGCTAACTGGTTGTTGGCCGTGGACAATGTAATTCACAACCATAGTTGCACGCTTTCCATCTTGAATTGTTTTTTTTCATTACTGAAATAGTACATGAAATAGCATGTGTATTGCCATGATGATTGATAGTATTTAAAAGGGATAAGATAGACCTAACCTTATTTTAAAAAAGGGACAAGGTAGACCTAATTAAACTCATATGGAAGGAGGTTGTCTAAAAAGATCTATAACCTCTGGAATGAATGCAGATTTAGCAGAAAGTACAGCAAAATGGAAGTAAACGATCCATATAGGTGATACCAACTAGTATCTACCATGTTGGTATACATACATTATTTCAAATGTTTGCTAGGATTCTTTAACTTTTGTTTAGACTTCTATGTCGAGAAAAAATATAGACAATCTTTAGTGCTATTATGCTAGATAACCCCAAACAATCGAGTATTACACTTAAACAGGTCCAAATGGAGTATAATGGATATTGAGAGAATTCATATAACTGATCTCAACTTTGGGATTTAGGCGTAATAGTAGTTCTTGTGATGAACAAATTAATGTATTATTAGCACACATAACATATTGATTCCTATGCAGCACCAACCCTCTTAGATGTGAAGGTTTCTGCTTTGGATGAACACGCTGACACAAAGATGAGGCACTGGGAATGACCCAGAATCTCATTTAAGAAAAATGAAAGGTCACGGGTTCAACTATTTGAACCTCTAAATTTACTTAAAGGATGATTCTCTTTGCCAAAGCATTGGGTTTGGCTCAGCAAATCCTGTTAGTTTCTTATTTTTATATTGTACTTTTATATTCTAATGTAACGTATAGATATAGTAAATCTTTAAGCCACTATTATGTGGTTCGACTTGTCTGCTTAACATGCCCTTTGCAAATAAATTGGGACTTGGCAAATTGATTCAGGACTTCATATGTTTTAGGAGCATAAAGACTTGTCAAGTGTCTTGGACTTGTTTGTCAATACTTCTTCTCAGTTGTCATAGAAGCTTTAGCATTGTAGATGAGGTTCCATTAGAAGACTGATGTAGTGAATGTTTTTGTTTATCACAGATGCAGGAAATCTATGGGGCATCCGGTTACTTTGCAGAGGCTGAGAGTATGAGCAAGAACAAACTACAGTAAGTTTGACTTCGTGTATAAATTCAAGGGTTTGGCTGGTTTGTGTATGTTCAAGTTCGAATTGATTTTATTATAGTTGGCGTTGTAGTGCTTGCTGACCTAGATGTTCCGTTAATTGATTTTGAGGTTAGTTTCTGTAGGAAATTAAGCCTCCCTTTCATTTATAATTTTTAACTTAGTTAACTGAGAAATATTCTGGTCGAATTGGCTTCTCGTGGCGCTTCTAAATATAGATGATAATTTGGAGATAAAGCATTTCTTTAATGTTTTTATAAAATATAATTTCAAGATGTTTTCTGAGAATGAATTTATTTGGGCTAGCCACCTTAGTTCTTGGATATATAGATCAAGAAAGTGATTTTTTGGTTTTGTGGTTCAAGGAAGTGTTAGCCTTCTCTTTGTTTTTGAACTTTGAAAAGCTCTGAAATGTATTCAGTTCCTCAGCTGATGAAAGAAGCCAGTAGGAACTTTGGCCATGATTAATTGAAGGGCATTGTTGCTTCTGCTTTTTGCAGCTCATTTCCAATATGTCAAATGTTTCGATAAGGATTTTTTTTTTGAATCATATTGTGGAGTCTTACTCTTTCCCTGTGTAGCACCTACTTTACCATTGGTTTCTTATGTCAGGGATTTGAAACGACTTACAGAAGTTTCTGCAAGTGATAAGCTAGAGGAGTTCCGGGCATCTAAAGAGGTAGTGACTCTACGCTTGTGAGAAATCTAATATAAAGCTAGGCAGCTAGGCAGCTAGCCAGCTTGCCAGTTGCTAATGTATCTTGCATATGATGTTTTCACCTCTTAGGTCCTTAAGCTGATACCCTTGGTTTATTTTGATGTACTTGATATGCTAATTTTTACTCAAACTCTATTTACATTGCAGTAGTCGATTTTCTCTATGCTAGAGGGGCAAAAAGGTATTTTCTATAGGCTCTGTGTTGTAGGGAGGGTAAAGAACAAGGGACGAACTTAAGAGGGTGGCTGAAAATAAGAAACAAAACATGTGAAGGAATAAAAGTCTATGGAGAAAGTCACTTAGGAAGTATGCATAGGTATTGTTAAGGCGCTAATAGCATGTAATAACTAGGCCTTAAGATAATGATGGGGTGGCAAATGTCCAATTGCTTCACCCTGACGAGACTGTTTTCTGCTGTCTATTTCTAACATGTACGATTTTGTCATTTGTTTTGTGGTGGGTCTGATCTAGTTTGAAAATAAAGTTGGTAGCTTTTCAGCATTATTTCTTCTTTACTTAACATTCTGATTAACTTACTGTCCTTGTATATCTGCAGCATTTTAGAGGGCTGAGTTTTCCAACTATTTCATCTGTTGGTTCAAATGGAGCCATTATCCATTATTCACCCGAGGCAGAAACATGTGCTGAACTTGATCCAGATCAAATGTACTTATGTGATTCAGGAGCACAGGTTTGTGAATATCATTTGGTTTGGTCATGATACAGATATTTTGGGGATTGTATTTGCTATTCTAACTTGTGATCCCTTAAAATTGATGGTTTGGTGTTGTTGTTGCTGAAGTATCTGGATGGAACAACTGATATTACACGGACTGTTCATTTTGGAAAACCTACTCCACATGAGAAAACATGTTACACTGTGGTATGTAAATCCTGTTATCTTATAGATGTGATTCCTGACCATTGATTGAGTCATTGTGATATGCATAGGGAAAGTCAAATGTCAAATTCAAGTTTATCTGTTTTCTTTGTTAGTAGACACTACCTTAAGGATTACTGAAAAGCATCAACAGACCCTTGCAGTAAGATAAACTATTGGAAGCATTATCATCCTTGGAATTGTTAGTTGCTTTCCTTGCACCAAGTTATAAAATTTTAAATTTGTTCTATTTTTTAAATATATTTTCCTTTTTTCAGTAGTCCTCGAGTGAAATAACATTATAACATCTGCTTTCTGTTTGGATTGTTCAAAATTGTGGTCTTATTAAGGAAGAATAAACAATATTCTTAGAAGACAAAGGAATAGATAGCTTAGTGGTAAGAGCCCTTACTTCAAAACGATGAGGTTGGGTTTGAGGCATCAAGTGGGAAAAGCCACTACTGGGTAGGGAATTTACCATTACTCCTCTACCCCCCCAAACAAACCCATCCACCCACATCATTTTCTGAAAGACTAGGTTATGCTGTAGAAGAGGCTTTATTCCTGCTTTTTTTTTTGGGTGTGTAGATGCTTGTAATGCGGACTATGTTTTGTATCTAGGTTACATTTTTCTCTCTTTATAAGAAAATATTTTTCATACTAATTTTATGTATCTAGTGGATTGAGTTCTTCAGAACCTTTTTGGGGGGGACGAGAAATCTTACATCCTTTGCTTTGTTGTATATTGCTCTAATGCTCAAACTTGCTTGAATTACGTAGGTTCTCAAAGGACATATTTCATTGGGTAATGCACGGTTTCCCAATGGAACAAATGGTACGAGTCTATGGGATGATTTCTTAGTCTACAAATGTTTGTGGGAGATTGGATGTACAATTATGCACGTCCGCAAACCGTGTTGGAATAACTTAGTGCTTTCTAGTTTAATGTTGTTTAATTGATGTGATACTCAAGTTAATTGCAGAACATAGAGGGACACTTTTCTTACTTATGCCTTACTGTACTTTATAGGTTATTCTCTTGACGTTATTGCTCGAACTCCTTTATGGAAGTATGGGCTTGACTATAGGCATGGTACTGGTCATGGGATCGGGTCTTACTTAAATGTCCATGAAGGTAACTTGTGCTTTAGTTTCTGGGAAGGTACTAGTGTAAACCAACAAGTTTCACTCACTTCCTTCTACTTTTTATCAGGACCTCATCAAATTAGTTTCAGACCATCAGCGCAGAATGTGCCACTACAAGTTTCAATGACAGTCACAGATGGTCAGTCTGATTTTATTTAGTCTTTGACCGAACTGAAATTAAAGTTTTGCTTTATAACTTTTTCTGATTGCGTTATATTTTTTCTGTTTGCTTTATATTTTTTCTGTTTGCTTTATATTTTTTCTGTTTGCTTTATATTTTTTCTGATTGCTTTATATTTTTCTGGTTGCTTTATATTTTTTCTGATCCATCACATAAATAAATGGAGCTTTGCTCCAATATTTAGTAAGCTGCTCTTGAAGTTTTACAGAATGAAATGATGTAGCTAATAGATGTCCCTATTGTCGTCGTAATCAATCTCCAAGTTGCTTTTCTTATTAGAAAAATTACTACAATGGAGAAGGTGGATGTCATCGGTAGTCATATCTTACTGTTTGAGCAAGGCTGTATAGGCTTTTGTATGTGCAGAATTGCATGTATTAGTTATCTAACAAATTGCTTCTTATTATTTGTTGGGAGTTGAAATTAGCGCCAACCATTTGTGAATTTGTCCTTGAAACATTTTTTTTTTATATCCATACACATTCTATTTTGCCAACTTCATATATAACTTAATTCTCTTCTCCTAATTTTAGTCTAAGTCATGATTTTCTGTCTTCAACATTTGAAGATCTTAACTGTGGGATAGTGTTTTCCAGAACCTGGTTACTACGAGGATGGAAAGTTTGGTATAAGATTGGAGAATGTGCTTATTGTCAAAGAGGGCAATACTAAGTTCAACTTTGGCGATAAGGGCTACTTGACATTTGAGCATATAACTTGGGTAAGTTTTTTAGCATTATATTGTTGTATATGTCTATCCTCACAAGTAGTGGAACACACACGCGTAAACATTTTTGCATGCGTATATACCTTGCTATTCTGCACTTTGATGGGTCTCGGAAGAAGGAAGGAAGTTGGCGTTTTGCTCTCCGCATGTTGTCTGTCTTTCATGCTGAAGATGCTACATGATGTAATAATTTACTCTTTTATGTTTTATTGTTATTGGGTGTAGGCACCATATCAGAGGAAATTGATTGATGTTAGCCTTCTAGTGCCCGAAGAGATCCAATGGTTGAACGACTACCACTCTAAATGCTCGGAAATCCTCGCTCCTTATTTGAATCAATCTGAGATGGAATGGTTGAAGAATGCTACTGCACCAATTGCAGCTTGAGATGCTCAGTGCTGTTGCGCTTAATTGAATAAAGTTTGTAAAATTCAGCATCCACACTGTTCATATAATAAAAACCTATACTTCTTATTATACGTATTACTGCATTTGGAGATTGTGGTCCTAGGAAAAAAGAAAGAGTTTTATTTTAGTTTTGCGCAACGTTTTCCTGGCTCTATTTGTACTACTTTCAATGCGGTTTACTTTCAAGGGTGTGTTTGGTTGGTCACTCTCCCTTGAAATGACTTACTTAGTGGAAGTAGGAAGAACTAGTTTCACAAATGAAATTTTACATTGATTGTGTCCTCGATTTTCATCCTCCAATACATTTCATCTTCACCTCCACTCTGTCGTAGCCCTTATCGCCACCACCCCCTACTTCCACCCCAACTTCTCATACTATTTATCAATAGATACAAATGGTTTTAGGATAATATATTTTGTTTTTATACTCAACACAAGAAGATAGGTAAGAAGTTCATTTATTTTCCCGAATAACATGTTAAAAGAAAACATTCGTCATGCAAAACTTTTCCTGGGTCCAATATATTGTCATTTAAGGACATTGAAGCGATTGTGCAGAGTCATAGAGGATTTCATCTTGTTTCTTACTGATGATAAGTAATTGCTTGTGCAACAATAATATATACAATATCATTTCACAAGTGGGATTTGAGATTTGGTGTTAAGTTATTGCTCGTGAAGTACGAATATTTTCAATGTCAAATCAACACAATCGTAATGCAAAAAACTACAAGTTACTAGAGGATATACTTAATTACTTTACCTACTACATATATAATATGATCACTATAAAGTTGGAGAGGGAAAAAAGACAGAATATCTTTAAAGTAGATCAAGTATTCAAGTCGGTTAAAACTTAAAAGAGGGAATACCATATATCACATCATTGGTAACTTAAGAGGATAGAGTCATTATATTTCAATAGGAAAATTGTGCAGAATAACAAACATTTAAACCATATTAAATACTATAGTTATTGTTTAGGGAAATTTTAAATTGCAGCTATAGTTTTGCCCAATTTTTCTATTAGCTCGATTTGTATAATTCGATTCCTAATTGTATAAATTCAGAATTTTGTATATGTTTACCCTAGCTTTTTGTATACGATTTATGAAAAATTTATGATAAATTACCCTGATTGTATATTGGCAAGCGAAATATACAAACAGAGTTCTGAAAAATTCCTAAATGTATAAACATAGAATTTGTATGTACTTATCCTATTTGTATATTCGCAAGCAAAATATACAAACAGGCAGAAATATACAATCGCAACCTACATAGCAAACGGAACTATAGCTATGAAACACAATTATCGAAACTATTGATATAGAGCCTTATTATGTCGTCTATTATGTTTACTATTTCTGAATTTTTCTGTATATTAATTTGGGGTGTTCGTATTGAGTAGAGTCTTTTTCCCTTCCTATGTGCTTATATAAAATATGGAAGCCCAATTTGGACCAGTCTATTTTTGCCTATAAGCCCAATAATTATGGTGCATATGTGAGACCATCTTTAGGTTTTATTTTAGAAAAATTATCTAAATACACATCTTATTTTATCATAATCTCTAAAATTTCCTATCATTTAAAAGAATTTCAAAATTCCCTTCTCGGATACATCACTTCCCTTTCGCTGATACATCTCTATCCCTCTCGGATACATCCCTCCCTTATGTATCCGGATCCTATCCCCTCTCTGCCCCTCCCCTATGTATTCGGATGTTCTATCCCCTCTCTGATACATCCCTTCCCTTTTTGATACATCCCTCGCCTATGTATCTGGATGTCCAGTGATGTATCCGAAATTCATAAATTTTAAGGGACTTTTGTAATTTAAAAAAGAGTAGGAAAATAATGTAATTAGCTCTTAACACTATGAGATTTATGTAAATTATACTTTATTTTAATTAAGAGAAACTTAAATTTTTCCTTTAATTATTTACCAGAGAGATCAACCGTCATATAGAGAGACAAGTGAGAAAAGAGTGCAAATTTTCACATTCTATTTTCAGCCCAAACATCCATTTTTGAATCGTGATTCCCGCTTTGTTCCTTGTTCAATTGAGCTGATTTTTGGAAAACTTATTTCTTTCAACTTAATCTTTGATTGTGAACTGTTAGATGTGGATTCTGAATTATGTAGCTCCATATTTCAGCTCGTGAACAATAGCTGCGTTTTGGTGATTTTACTCCTTTTACTTCTCTAATTTTTGGTGTTATTTTATAGTTGTTGTTGCTCATTATTTGACACTTTTCAGTGACCATTTTGGAGAACACATTTATAACTCTTGTTGATTATAGTAGAGCTTTGGTCTTGTGGTTCTTCCTCTTCACTTCGAAGAGGTTTTCCATGTAAATTTAGTGTCTCATGTTGATTGATTTATTTTGCTTTGTCTTATTCATTTGATTGATATGTTTGCTGCCCCAAATAGTGTTTGAACTTGAATTTGTTTGTCTCCTCTTGATTCTGTAAAGTGTAGACTTGTATATCCTTTTGCTATCGTCCTAGCGTGCATCTTTATTTGTGCTTATCTTTCCCAACCGTCTGTCCATTATTTTTGACTTTGATATTATCTCGTATGAATATTATTTACAAGCTCACACATTGTATTGTAAGCTACATGCATGAAAAGCCAACAAATAATTTATTCTTAATTGAAAATAAAATAAAATAAATCCTCAATTATCTTGTACAAATATTTTTTACATTCTCACACTGTATTGTAAGCTACATGCATGAAAAACCAACAAATAATTTATTCTTAATTTAAAATAAAATAAAATAAATCCTCAATTATCTTGTACAAATATTTTTTACAATCTCACATATTTTATTGTATTGTAAGCTACATGCATGAAAAGTAAACAAGCAATTTATTCTTAATTGAAAATAAAATAAAATTGGCCCTAAATTATCTTGTACGAATATCCTTTACAAGCTCACACATTGTATTGTAAGCTACATGCATGAAAAACCAACAAGCAATTTATTCTTAATTGAAAATAAAATAAAACTGGCCCTCAATTATCTCGTATGAATATTCTTTACAAGCTCACACATTGTATTGTAAGCTACATGTATGAAAAGCCAACAAACAATTTATTCTTAATTAAAAATAAAATAAAATTGACCCTCAATTATCTCGTACAACTATTCTTTACAAACTCACATTATATTGTAAGCTACAACACGTGAAAAGGCAACAAACAATTTATTCTTAATTGAAAATAAAATAAAATAAAATAGGCCCACAATTAACTTGTACGGATATTCTTTACAAACTCACACATTGTATTGTAAGATAAGCCTCCTTCACTTGGTGCATTTTCCGCACTTATCTTTAATTTCTTCACATTTTCCTCTTCTTTTGTATGCATTAAAATCCTTACCATTTCTTGAATCTCCTCTCTCTTCACCAATTTCTTTGTCGGCAAAACCGCCGGTCGAATAGCCACCCCTAACTCCTCCGTGAGCATGGTTGAGTTCATTTTTTGTTCGGCATGTAAGGGCCATGGAACCCCACTCGTAAGACTCTCAATCGTCGAGTGAAATAAATCCACCAGACTCAAAATTTCATCTTGTTGGGCCCACATAGGAACTACTAGGCCCATATCTTTAGTCCTAGTTAAAAAATCACGTGCCACGTGTATCGTTTCCATTGGAGTTTAAATATGCACTGTACCACCATCGGATGGTGGACGTACTACCCAAACAAATTTCTGTTGACTTAATTCCAAACCCCATGCAAGTTCAATTATTTGTTCAGATGAAACGGTTCCACCACTTCCAAATGATACATATAGAATTGACTTTTGATTTTGCTTGTCTAACCATTGAATCACATTGTTTGAAAATATAAACAAGAGGACAATAATTTGGACTTGAACTATGCCTGTATGTAATTGATTATAATAGTCTTGATTTCTCGTATGGACACCTAATTAGTTATTATCTTAGAAAATTACTTTCTATATTTAATAAAATTGAAATAAAAAAGAAATGTTACTTTCTCAACTATAATGATTTTAAGTACAAAATTTTGAAAGCAAAGTGTTTTCGGAGTAGATGAACAAAAATATTTGATACAGATTTTTCTGCAAATTAAAGTAACTAATGTAACAATTCATTTCATTTGAAGACACGACTTAAAAAACTATATGTATATTATTTAAACAAAGTCTAATATTACCTCATCACGTTCAGTTATGTCAACTTTGAAGCTCTTTAATAGTCTCCCCCTCTAAATCTTCCCAAGTATTAATCAAAATTCCATCAAAACACGTATATTCCATTGCTAGCTTAAGATACTCATGATATTGTTGATACATAAATAACGCTAACGACCATGCATTAGTAGGATGGAACAGGAATGTTAAATTCTTCGATATTTGTGTGCCAAAAATGAGAGCATCTAGACGATGGTTCATCGAAGCTAATTTCAGGCAAAGCTTCGCAAACCAATATACGTAATTGAGTGAGAAGTTTAGTGTTGGAGTCGATTAGGTGGGAAATATCGACCGATGGAACAGGAATAATTTCGATAGCTTTTTTCTCGTTGAATTTCTTGAGGAATGGGCGATGAAGAGTTGGTTGTGATAGTAAGAATTGTAATTTTCCAAATACCAGCTCTCTCTATCTATTAAATTTTAATTTTTTTAGTGATGTCTTCAATTTGAGGTTAATTTTTATTTAATTTATTATAAATTTTTAAGAATTAATTATTAATTATTATTGTTTTGTAAAAATATTTTTCTTTAAATAGTTATATTAACATTAACAATTTTTTGATTTTTTTAGAGCAAACTACATAAATTCCACTACTTTAGATCCTAATTACTAGGATTCACGATAGTTTTTGATATTACTTTCTATATTTTTTTTCGATCTTCGGATACATGTATCATGACCCGTCAGATACTCGAAGGCCGGTGGTAGTTTAAGCGGTGATCCGACCCACTTAATCTATTATATGGCATATGTTAGTGGGAGAGGTGGTGGTTTCGGTGACGGTGGTGGAGAAGATCTCGGAGTGGGTGGTGGCTTTGGGGATGGTTTAAGTGGAGTGTTTGGTGGTGGAAAACAAAGTTGATTTGGGTAAAAGAAATGGGTTATATGATAAAGTGGGTCAGATCAGATTAAAATTGAGTAATTTAAGTAAAATTGGGTAATTTTAGTTGATTTGAGGCTTTCCATCCAATTGAGGGGGACAAATGATGAAATTAGTAACGGCAGGGGCCGGTAAGAATAACTTCATTTTAACGGTAAGGGTATAGTCAACCAATAAAACAAAGTCGAGAGGTATTTTTGACCTTTTTCCCAATAAAAAAATTAACAAAGTTAACAAACACGTTGCAACCAATAAGGATTGTGGTGGAGTGGTAAGTACTCCTTCATCTTTAACCAAGAGGTCTCGGGTTTGAGTTCCCTTAGGTACATATATAGTCGCTTTGTTAGGGAGCACCGGGTGGGAAACAAAAAAAAAAATATGTTGCACAAGCTGTGGTTTTCAATTTTTTTTTAAAACTAAAAACAATGTTTTAAAACTTCTCGAAAAGAAAATGGAATACATATCTCGTTAATTGTGCAGCGAGATAGTCTCTTATTTTTTATGTCGTAAACGGCTGTTAAAATCACAACGTATCTCTCTCCTTCGCCAGCAAATTGTTCCTTTTGGTTAAAACAAAGTTTGAGTGCGCCTTTATGCATTTTGGAGGAAAAAGATAATTTTTTGGCTCCGAATTCCTAAAAATAAAGTATAACACCAGTTGTTGATCTTATGAAACATATTCCTTAAGTTCGTCTAAACGATAAAGTAGAGAATACATAAAGTTACCATTTGAATGACTCAACACCTTAAAAGTGACTCAATTATTTTGTGATAAATTTGAGTTAGGTGAACATGCCAAGTTCAACTACTGAAATAAAGTGTAAAATAAAATAATAGAGAATACGACGTTGAACTATGGATAACCTACTTGCTTAAGGAAATAAAAATTGCGGCCTACATTGTGTAGAATTCCAACAATCTTCACAAACTTCAAAGAGCGATTTTATATTATAACTCGATAATCTAAGAGACTAACTCTATTACCTTAATTCAAGAGTTAACTCTAATTGCTTAACAACTCTCCAAGAAGATAACCCTCTTCTTGTTAAAAACCTCACAATGATCACATCATTAACGATGTTAAGAATTAGTACGACTTGATAATAATCTTTTTACAAACTCAATAAAGACTAATAACTCTAACCTTCAACTGTCCAAATATCATACAAAATAACTCATCAATTACTTCAACCGATGAACTCAACAGAGACTAATAACTCTAGACTTTAATAGATAAAATTTCATTATTCAATAGTAGAGACTCAAAAATAACTAGTGAACCAAGTTACAGTGTTGTTGTGACAAAGTCCTACAGTTTGCTGCGATCACTATTGCTCTCAAAATGATGAATTTTATGAATATGCAATAGGTGAGCCTCTTAATAATCTTCCCGTATATCTATATATATATATATACTGGAGATTTTTCATGCCCTAAAATATCAATTAGAATTTTTACTTCGATTCAAACTTGATCTCAAATAAGAAAATTTGCAATTTCCTTCCTTAAAAAAAGGTTGCTTCCTATAAGAAAACTTTAACTCCTCTCTCGGCTTTATTTATGCTCTTTATCTATTTTCTTCATCGCTCTTTTATTTTTCCAATTTATTTCTTTCCTTCTTTGCTTCAATATGCCATATATATATATATATATATATATGGGTTGTTTTTGTACATTAACGTAATAGAGTATACATAAGACAATAAGTAGTGAATTAAGTTTACTTTGCTAATCATCAAAACTACCTACATTATATGATCCTATATTTCAATTTACACTTTGATACATTATACATATCTTTAGTTTAAATATTTCAAAATTTAAAATTCCTCTTTATTTCTTAAATTTCATACCAATATCAAATTAAGACAAATAAATTGAAACGAATAATAATAATTTCTATACATTCAATGTAAAAATAAATAAATTATACAATAATTACGACAGATTAATAAGTTAAAAGCTAACTAGAAGTATATAATTCTATTTGAATTTAAGTTTTACATATACAGCAAACAATGTAAATATATTTTCTAACTATCACGGTAATTCGACATATCATAGCAAGTTAGCTATGGTTTTTATTAAGTTACCAATGCTTTATCATAGAGATTTATTATATGTACTTATCTAAAAATGACCTAATTGTGTTTATACTTTTTTGGTTTCATTTTATGTGGTAACTTTAAGTTAGATATAGAGTTTAAGAGAAAAAAAATTAAAACTTATAACGTAAAACAAGTCTTTCTTGGTTATAAACTATTTCATTAATTAAGAGTGAATGAGAAACTTAATAAATTAAACTATTTTTAAATATAAATTAAGTCATCCTTTTTAAGACAAATCAAAAAGAAAAATACCGCATAATATGTATATATGTCATATTTAAATTTTAAAAGTGGCGGAGTCAAGTTTTTTAGTAAAGGGTATAAAGTAAAAATATATAAGCACCGCTATCAGGAATAGAATTACACAACCTCAAGCAGTTTTTGCTGCCTCTTAATCACTACATTAAACCTTCGACTTCTATCAAGAGGTGTCAACACTTGTATATATATTTATTAAATCAATTTTGACCCATGAAGTGGTGTCGCTTGACACCCCTTGCCCTAGGATAGCTCCGCTCCTGATAAATCAAATCTATGATATAGTTTTAATATCATTCAAACTTTATATCACGCCCATTTTTATCGAAAAAGTCACGCTAGCTTTGTTTTATTCCGCTATTGACATCAGCTCTTCCTTCTCTAAAAGATCCATTTTTCTAATCAATACACGACTATGTAGCAAAGATTATTTTTTTCATTGAATTCACAGATTGCATGAATAGGTGAGAACATTAATTTTGGATAAGGAAATAATGATTATGCCTTTTGATTATTATTTGATTGGGTACTTTTTATTATTATATTAATTTAATTTATGTGTTTGATATGCGTATTTCACATCAATCAATAAAATTATATATATAAAATAGGAATTGATGTTAAAATATTATATATGTTTAAATGATGTAAATAAATATTATATCCCAATACGTTATTGTCTGTTGTATTTCACATGATTTTTTTATATATATAAATAATTCGTTGCTTTATGTCCTTTCATTGTATATTTCATCATAATAAAGTTTTTGTTGTACTATTCATAATTATTTTGATGCTGGCAAAGAATATTCACCCAATAATAAAACAATTAATATATTAACAAAGATCGGCACATTTGTTAATATGCGACCGTATAGGTTAGTTTTCGAAATTAATAATACTCATAACTACATACAAAATAAAATATATAATATGAGTGATCCACAAGAGAACTGAAGTAACTGTGAACATGACAAACACATGCACAAAACTTACATATATAAGACTTGTGGAGAGCTAGAAATGTGCATAATAAACTTGGTCCCAAAGCTATTTTCTGCCAAAAAAATTTCTAACTTATATAACTATAATAAGTGGCTATAGATAGTTGTGGTCATTTACTTCGTCCTTGGCATCCCTATTCAATTTGTGGTGAAAGTACCATTACTGCTCAAGCACTAGCAATTCAACGAGCATTGAATAAACGGGGCCAAAAGTGTACCGAAAACTGAATTATCGGATCGAATCGAAATTTTTGATTATTTGGTATGGTATTCGGGAGTAAAATTCTAAAATTATGGTATTGGGATTTGGGTTTGGTATGAGACATTAGTACCATTTGGTATTCGGTATTTTTCGAATACCAAATTATTTACTTAATGAAGGTCATATATCAACATATCTATTACTCATTAGTACAAGTCCAAAGAGAAAGTTAAAGAATAAGCATGAATAATCTAAATACGTGTTTTTTAGTTGTATCAATTTGTTTTTCTTGATGTCTTCTTACTTGTTGATCTTCTATTATATTGTGCGTCCACATAAAAGAATAGAAATGATTGGAGAAATAGTATTAACTTTGTAATACAATTGGCTATAACTTCAATATGGTATTACCGAATACCGTACCAAATCGAAATTTAATTTACCGTTTCCCGAATTATCAAACCAAAATTTAAAAATTTAATATTTGATATTTACTTTTAACTACCAATTATTAAATTACCAAATCCGAAATTTGAAAAAACCTGAACCGAATACCGAATCCCCACCCCTAACAAACAATATGACCTCACATATTACCGGGGCAAAAACTAACGGCTAATATCAACTTTCTATGTTGTCATGTGACTGATGGTTAACAATATAAATCAACTTGTATCACTAGTTTCACTTTTTGCGTATTACTCGCTTCGGTAATTTTTATTTGTCTATTTTATTAAAAATATTTTTTTATTTTATTTATAATTTTTAATATATTAAGATAAAAATATTTTTTGTATTATTTTTAATATTCATTATTTAAAAAAAAAATATTTTGCAATATCAAAGATTAAACATTAATTAATATAAGTATTGTGAAAGCATACTCATGTCAATTGATATTTTTTTAAAGGCGTACATGGTTCAAATTGAACAAGTAAAGGAAGGTTTACTTTTATGTTTTTATTTATATATTTTACTTTTTCCTTTTACATTTATAAGAAATATTTTTGTTTTTGATTTGAACATTTCCATTTTACAATTGGTGAGGATAAAAATAGAAAAATTAGATGAATAAAAGAGAAAGAGAAAATAAATGATAATTCATTGCATTTGAATAAAAGAAAGAGTGCATTGCAATTTATTTATAAGAATTAAAATGAATAAAATAGGGAGAATGTGTGAATAATTTTAAGAACATTTTTAGTCCTTTTAATAGAAAAAAAGAAAGTTTAATAATAAAGTGCAAACTTGAAATGCAACTGATAAAATCAGTAGTTCTCATAAAACAACCGAAATCAAAATAGTACAAATGTAATAAGTCACACATATCTGAATATACATAGTCAAGAAGCACTACTTATACATAAAATTGGACCACAATTATCTTGTACGAATATCCTTCACAAGTGCACACATTGAGTTGTAAGATGAACCTCCTTCACTTAGTGCATTTTCCGCACTTATCTTTACTTTCTTAGCTTTTTCCCTTATACTCTTCCCTTCTTTTGTATCCATTAAAATCCTCACCATTCCTTGAATCTCCTCTCTCTTCACCAATTTTTTTGTCGGTAAAACCGCCGGTTGAATTGCCAACCCTAGCTCCTCAATAAGCATGGTGGAGTTCATTTTTTGTTCGGCGTGTAATGGCCAGGCAATCATAGGAACTCCATTCGTAAGGCTTTCAATCGTCGAATTCCATCCACAATGTGACATAAATCCACCCACTGATGAATGACTCAAAATTTCGACTTGATTGGCCCACATAGGAACTACTAGGCCCATATCTTTAGTCCTAGTTAAAAAACCCTCCGGTAAGTATTCGAACGTGCCATGTGTATGGTTTCCATTGGAGTTTAAATATGCACTATCTGTATCACCATCGGACGGTGGACGTACCACCCAAACAAATTTTTGTTGGCTTAATTCCAAACCCCATGCAAGCTCAATCATTTGTTGAGATGAAAGGGCTCCACCACTTCCAAATGATATAAATAGAATTGACTCGTAATTTTGCTTGTCTAACCATTGAATCACCTGTTTGAAAATATAAACAATACTTAAAACTATGCATATTGAATATAATAGACTCGTATGGTTAGTTATAATTACCTCATCATCATGTTCAGTTATTTCAACTGTCCTCCTCAAGGGACCAATTGGGTAAATTGGAAGTGGCACCTTTAGACCAGGTTGCAACTTTTCATTACTTCGAAGCGCTTTGATAGTCTCTCCCTCTAAATCTTCCCAAGTATTAATCAATATCCCATCAAAACACTTATATTCCATTGTTAGTTTAAGATACTCATGATATTGTTGATCCCTCCGATCCATCATGGGATCCACCACATAATCCGGTTGTAACGCTTTGCAACCCGGAATTTTCAAAGGTTGTTTAAGATCAACATATTCACCCTCAATTTCTTGGTCAAGAACTTTTAGGTGTATAAATAACGCTAATACCCATGCATTGGTAGTATGGAACACATACTTAGGAATGTTAAATTCTTCGGCTATGGACAATATTTGTGTGCCAAAAATGTCGACAATGAGAGCATCTGGACGATGATTCATCGAAGCTATGACAGAACGAATTCCAGGCAATGCTTGGCGAACCAATAGACGTAATTGAGTGATAACTTTAGTAGTGGAGTCTATTAGGTGGGAAATATCGACCGATGGAATAGGAATAATTTCAATAGCTTTTTTCTCGTTGGATTTCTTGAAAAAATCGATTTCGGACGACGAAGAGGTTGTTGTGATAGCAAGAATTGTAATTTTGATATTATGATGAGTGGCTAATCGATTGCCTAAGACTAGTACTGGGATTAAATGTCCCATGCCAGGGCTTGAGAATATAGCAACATGAAGTTGTGTGCTATCCATGGAAAAAAAGAAGAAGAGAATTTTGTAACACTATATAGTTGGAAAAGAGAAAATTAAAAATGTTGATGAATTTTACAAAGTGATGAATATAATGAAAGTTGTTTATGTATGGGATTTTTATAGGAATGGAAAATCATAAATAATTTAATTTCTAGAGGGACATAATTACATGACTAGTCTTTTTTCTTAAGGGAAAGTAACAAAATAAGAGAACTCCTCTAGCAAGGGCAGTAGGGTCAGCAGATGTAACAACCACAAATATTAATTCAGGAACTTTCAAGAACTTCCTAATAAAACTACTAATTAATAATGTTTGGTTGCGTGGTCGAAATTATTTAATATTCATAACTAAATACAAGATAAAATATACTAGAAATTACGTGGATTTATATATTTTCTCCCAAAACTAAGTTATGACAAAAAAAAGTTTTTCAACTAATATGTGGCTATGGATATAGCTTTAGTCACTTGCTTCGTGTTCTTTTACGGAGATCAATTTTGTATATATTTTTTGCGTTCGAAATACGTTATCTCATAATATAGCTAAATTCTCTAGCTCTTTCACTATTACATTAAGTTTCTGGGAATTCTGATTTTTCAAATTTGATGGTAAGATATCTTATGGATATGTAAGGCATATTCTAAAGTATTAAAATGCGGTTGTTTTCAGAGAAAAAAACAAATAGCTGGAGCATGAAATAATGTAAGCCATAAGTATATATGCTTTCTTTGGACAAACAATATGACCTCAGATATAACCAACGGCTAATATAAACTATCAACTTTCTTGTTGTCATGTAATTGATGGTTAATAATGTAAATCAACTTGTACTACTAGTTCACTCTTTGGCATATTTCTTGCTCCAGTAATTTTTATTAGCCTATTATATTAAAAAATATATATATTTTTATTTCTATTCGCAAATTTTATTATACTACAATAATAATAACAATTTAGTGAATTTCTACAAGTGACATCTGATGAGGGTAGAATGTAAGTAAAACTTATCACACTACCTCGTGGAGATAGAGACTAGAGAAGTTGTTTTCGAAAAATTCTCGGCTCAAGTGTAATAAATTCAGATACAAAAAAAAAGGAGAAAGTGAAGAAAATATAGCAAGCAATTAGATAACAGTGTGAAGTCTACCAAAAAGTTAATCCCTCCAAACAATTTTGGAGAAGGAAGATGAAGAAGTGTTGGGTCTTTTAGAAATGAGTTTGGATTAATGGGTATAAATAAGAGGAATTTTCGCAAATAGCCACTATAATAAATTTAATTATGCTTCATAGCTATAATCTGCATATTTACAAGTTGTAGCTATAGTTCAGTTGCCTCACTTGTATAATTTGCGGGTGAGTTTGTATAATTCGCTTGTATAATTGAGTTATATTGTATAAACTCTAAATAACGAATTTATTCAAACACAAACATCTGAACTTTAAACAGTTATATTGATTATATTATACAATATTACATTATACAAAAGTTATATAAATTATATTATACAAATTCTGAATTACACAAACATGCAAATTATACAGACTCGAAATCCCAACCCACGTAGTATACAATTTATTTATTTTATATCTTCACCAAAACCTTTCTTTCTTGTAATCAAATAGGTGTATATTTTATGTTTTAATTAGATATCTTAGGTTTTGTTGTTCTTTATTTCACACTTCCTTTTTACGCAATTCTTCAATATAAAAGCTTGGATTAATTAAATCATTAGGGATTTTGGTTAACTGGATCTTCCTCAAACTTTAATCTGACAATTAATTAACAACACATATAATTAATGGGATTATTAACTAAAAAAGTATATGATAAATTATAAAGAGGAAGATAATAGTTTGACCTGGAATCTGATTATCAGTCAAACATAAGCTTGAAAACTTGTCAGATGATGGTTCATTAACAAATATTTAATCTTGCTTTATCTTGTTTCTCAACCAAACAGCACGTGAAGATCTTACTTATTATATTCTTCTAATAACATAATCACCAAAACTTTTGCTGATATCACAGGAAAATTAGCGAAAAGCATATTTAGTAGTAACTTATAGCAAATGCTTTTAATTATGTAATATTCCCTGATATGAGAGTTATATAGAGCACTACTTCCTCTTTACTAATTAGTTGTCCACTTTTTCTTTTTTAGTTCTTCCTAATTACTTGTCTATTTTGACAAATTAAAAAAAGACAAGTTTTTTTTATCTATTATACCCTCAACTAATACTTTGAAAAATGTAGAACTTTCTTTAAAATCTTAAGTTTTTAATTCACCCACTTCATAATTAATAGGGGTAAAATGGTAAACTCACTATGTGAATCATTGTTTTCTTAATAGGTGTGTCAATTCAAAAGTGAACAAGTAATTATGAACATAGGGAGTACTAATTAGAAAACAAGATAGAGAAGACACGAATAATTAATAGTAAGAAAATATAAAGAGAGAAGTATTAACAACACTCATAAACTTGACGCAAATTATTAGTTTCGTTCCTAAACTATTGACAGTCTTAAGAACACTCGTTTACTTGACTAACTAAACTTAGATACACTCTCTACATACTCCCGATCTGTCATATGACATAGCAAGTGGTCTCAAACACTTATAGGAGCATGAGACTCTTAATAAAAAATCAAGAGAAGTGTTGAAAACACCCTAAACTTGGCGAGAATTTAGACGCGTATTTCAAGAAAATGACCAAAATAGTCCTTAATGTATGGGTAATGTTTTATTTTGATCCTTAATATTTTTCTCTCTATTGAAATAGTCCTTAATGTATAACAAAGGTGTCATATTTGGTCCTTAATGTATTTCACTTGATTAAAATGATCCTTAATGTATAACAAAATGTGTTGATTTTGGTCATTCACCCGAAACCTTAATAGATTTATGAAAAAAGAAGTGTTAAATATATCTATGGACCCCATGTGGCTAACAAAATCCATCATTGTTGTATTTTTTATTACCTTCAAAAAAACTCCATGAAATGTAACACCATTATCTCTACTTTCACTAACAAAATTTATTATTTCCTCTTGTTTAAAACAGAAATGGTATTAGATCAGTGGAATAATATTTTAGGAAAGAGAAAATAGTAAATTTTATTGGAGAAGTACAGAAAATGATTTTAAATTTTACGGAGTTCTTTCTTTGGAGCTAATAAAGAAAATAACAGTGATGAATTTTGTTAGCCACGTAAGGTCCATAATTAAATTTAACACGTTTTTCTAATAAATTTGTTAGGTGTAGAGTAAATGACCAATATGAGCATATTTTGTTATACATTAAAGACCATTTTAATAAAGTGAAATACTTTAAGGACCAAAATGGACATTTCTGTTATATATTAAGGACTATTTCAATCAAATGGAATGCTTAACCTGCTAAAACGAGTATTTAAGGCTGCCCGTTCATACCTTACCGCGAGTGAAATATACTAAGGACAAAAATAAAGTATTATCCATATATTAAGGACCATTTTGGTCATTTTTTAGATGTATTTTACTCATGTTGCAAGATCGAGTGTGTATTTTAAGTTCAAATAGTTAAGGCTGTCGATAATTAGAGAATGAAACTAATAATTCGCACAAATTTAAGAGAGTTTTCAATACTTCGGGTCGCAGCATTCATTCGATATTCAAAACTTGTAGTAAGAGATTGTCCATTGTAGACCAACAAGATACATAATAGCGGGTCATTAGAAATGATTTATTTGTACCATATGTATTATGAGATATTATACAAAGCGTGACAATGGTCGCATGCCCTACAAAGTAAGAATGCACGTGGGGAGGGACCCTTTCCCCCCATCCCATGTCTCCTTTGACCCACAAGTACTAAAAAACCAAATATAGACAGCACATGAAGTAGGTATTACAACTTTCAACATCATTAAGAAGCAAATACAAATCCATACACCCTTTCCAAAGAGCAGAAAATGGAAAACTATCCAAAAGTGTGGTTTCACAAAGTTGACTCTAAGAATAATGTCAATGAGAAGAAAATCCACATTAAAAGCTAAGCTCTAATTCAATGTGACCTTCAAGTTTAACAACTAGTAGTAATGGGTGTTCTCCCCATAATTCGCCGCACTTTTCTACATTACAATGTCATATGTGGGTCTTGCAAACCAAGACAAATACAAACACACAGGATCTATGAGTTCATTACTTAACTACATAACTATACTGTAAGAGCAGCTCAGGGAACCATTGCTTCATTTCATCAGTTTGACTTCACAATTCTCTGGACACATCTAGCCCAATGCGTTGCTCAATTCAATGAACATCTCAGCTTCATATGGTGATCACTTGTTTAGAGAACTATACAATAGAGACAACAAGAAATCACATGCTCAAATTCAACTTCTCAGGTGTATATTAAGAGAATTTACAAATGAGATCCACGTAGTTGGCTCAATGTGACTTATTGTGCACAATTGATGTGGTGAACCGCGTGCAAATTGCAACGCTGCAGATATGGAATAAGCTCATCCATATTCCTTTTTTTCAATAATTAAGCTCATCCTATTCTAATCCTTTATCGGAATCATCTCATTAAGGAGCTTAAGCACGTGCTTTTGCACTACCAAGAGTGAGCTCTAGATCATCCACAGCAACTTCATGTATTCTCTCACCTTCCCATGCCTTCACTTTACAGCTCTCAAAATCAAATTCAGCGCCATGTCCCTTTTGAGCTGCTGCTTCAGCCCAGCCAAACATTCCATGTCCACTTAAGGCATCTAAGAGAATGTTCTGCTGAGGAAGAGGTTTTACAAGGTTAAAAGTAGGCGAAGTTGGAGCTGCCACCGTCTGGAAGCTGACCCAGCGTGCAGATTCAACTGAGGCGGCATCAGACTCATCACATTCTGGAATTGTAGCAGGCTTAGAGTATCGGCGTCGAGTGGGACTTGATGGTGCAGAAGCAGCAAAAAGTGGGTGCTGGAAAGAATGCAATGGAACCCTGGAGAGGGATTCCCAGATAGGTCTGGGGGGCTTTGAACCTCGGGTAGGAGAAGAAAGAGGTGGGGTAACAGGGGCACTATTAGATATACGAAGAGGTGGCAGAGTAGAGGGAATGGAAGCTAAGTTATGGAGAAATGGAAGGATGTATGATGAGGGGTTCCCGTCACAACGGGAGGGGCTAGGGAATGAGGATGATGTTGGGCTGGCATGGTAAGAAGGTACAGGACTGGGGAAAGAGGATGAAATTGGGCTAGGCTGAATCGATGAACATGCACTGATATTCATAGAGGCACATCCATTTTCAGTTGGTGGAGGCCTGTTTCCCTGCAATTAAGAAGAAAAATTAGCATCCCAATCAGAGTAAATAGTTAAACAATATTTCCAAACATATCCACACTCATTCATCATATGTAATACTCCAGCAGTGAATCCATACACAACTTGACGGACAGAACCGTAAACTCTACCAATATAAGTAGCAAATTGACAGAAGTTTGTTTTCTTAACCCAAATGGCTGGGGAGGGGAACGGGTCATTTTTCCTTTTTTATGACTACGGTGTCTAGACCAGCTTTCGCTCACCTCGATTAATTTCACGGCATATGTACCACCTCCCCCAGCAACATACCAGCTAACTCTGTCCCCAAATTGCAGCAATTTGAAAGAAGAAGAAAAAGGAGAAAATATACAGGTTACTATCTGTTCAATTCCTACCAACTTCATAAACACTCCTAAACAGCACAAATATTTCAGATCTCAAACTATTTGGGATCTGCTGTATGAATACTTTGCCAAGCAAAAACTGGAACCACCAACATATGCTTCAACAAGGAAATTTCACCAAACAAGACATCTAAAATTGAAAAGCTTATTTTCAGAACTTGAAATCAAACCGTAGAAAGCAATAAACAAGATCCTATTGCTAAAACTTTGACCACCAAGACGAAAGTTAATCTCCGGATCTTCAGTTATCTAGCTGGTATATAGATCTACGATTATAAATTGGCACAAAAACAGTAAAAATTCAGTAACAATAGCATCGAATCGAATTCTAACCTTGCGATAAGTGGTGCCATCATCTTCAACGATCCAACCAGCTTCAATACAGAGAGCTTTCAAGACCTCGTTGTTGTCGCAGTGTTTTGGAAGTTTGAAGTTACCTTGAGTTCGTAACCCAGTAAATATTTTGGCGGCAATGGCTCTTCTTCTCCTCTCTCTTCTCTTATTGTTTTCCCTCTCCTTCCACGTCGGCAACCTTCCCGATGATCCTCCACCGCCGGTGCCGGCCGTCATATTCTGTTACAGGCGACGACGACAGTACAGAGTGGAAATGGGAGAGAGAAAAAGAGGGAAAAGGGCTTATTGGTTTCACAAATGGTGAACAGCTTTTCTTTATTGGAATTGCACAACAAACACTCTGGCGTTGGCCTAGATTCTTTCTTCTCTTTTTTCATGGATTTGACCATACAAATATTATGTGGCATTTTATACAACAAAAATGAGAGTACATAATATCATATTAAATTATAAAATAAAGAATTTTTAATAGATATGCTAAATACTTTTTTTTTAATTCATATCATTTATCTTTTTATTTAAATTATATATATATAGCCCTTAAAAATAACAATTTAACCTATGATATCTATCAACATATTATTATATTTTTAAATATCTCATTTGTTTAATTAGTTTTAGTACTCCACTAGTAATATTTTTTTAATCAATGTGGCTTGATCTAGACTATGGGAAGTGAATTAAGGAGGTGAAAGATAAAGTGTTGGTAAAAAAAAGTATATATTAAACGAAAATAGCAGATATATTTTTATAAGCTTTTGAACGAAGAAGAGGACAGAGATATTGTGTTAGGGAAGTTAAGAGCATTTTGAGTGTCGTAGAAATTTTGAATATTATAGCTAGGTGCATAAAGGTTGATGAGTTAAGGGAGCTATTCGTAAGATGAGATGAAGCAAAGTGATCAAACTAGACGAGAATTCCGAGTGGATTTTAGAAGAGTGTAGGTAAAGAAATTATAGAGTGATTGACTGGATTTAATATCATTTTAGGATGGCTAAAACATTAAAAAAAAAAAAAAAGGTGGAGTACATCGGTATTGTTGTACAAGAAAAGTGTGATATTCAACGTAATAAGTATAGAGGTATCAAGTTATTAAGACATACTATGATGTTTGGAAGCATTTATCCGGATGAGTATGAGGAGGATTATGTCTATCTCTGAAAATTAATTAAAATTTAAGACAAGCGATCAACTACAAAAGTCATTCATCTCCTTAAAGCAATATAGGAACGTGTATGCTGGATTATGACTAGAAAGGCTTTAAGTCAATATGTGCATTTATGACTTACTTTAGGGCAATTAAGGACGCGTACGATGGATCCAAGACCTAGTTAAAACAGTGGAGGAGACTCTAAAAAACTTTTTGGTCATGATGGATTGCACCAAGGATCAGCATTGAGACAGTTTATATTTGTATTAATGATGGACAAATTGACACGACATATACGAGAGATGATCTGGTGTGTATTGTTCGCATATGATATAGTATCGAATGACAAGATATGTGGTGGAGAAAATGATAGGCTGAAAGATTAGAGATAGATCATACAGTCTAAAGGTTTCAAGTTAAATAGAAGTAACATAGAGTATACAAAGTGCTAGTTCAGTGACATAATGCAGGGAGCAGAGGTGAAAGTGAAGATCAATGCATAAATCATACACGAGAAAGGAAGCTTCAAGTATCTTGGGTTCATAATTCAAGAAGATATAGAGATTAATAATAATGTCACATATCGTATTGGAGCGGAGTGTGTAAAATGGAGGCTCACATTTGGGATACTATGTTATAAGAATGTGTTGTCAAAGGTTAAAGGTAAATTCTACATGTGATGGTTAGATCAACACTTATTTATCATGTATGGGGTAAAGTGTTATACATTCATGTGAATGCCTATGTTCAGAAGATAAATATAGCAAAGATAAGGATATTCAGATGAATGTGTTGACATATTATGATTAGGAACGAAGTTATAAAGACACGGTGTGCAGATGTACAAATAAAAAGGTGTTAAAAAATTAGTTGTTGGAGAGGTAGAATTATGCCAAAGAAGAATTGAGTGGATTAGAGGTGATTAGACATGACATAACCCAATTTCAACTTACTAAGAACATGACCAAATTGAAAAATACAGAAATCGATGATTAAAGTAGAATGTTAGTAGGTAGCCAAATCTTGATGCACTTTATATGAAAAGATGCAAGGGATTATAGAACGTCATTAACGTACATACTCCATTGGTATTTCTTACTTTCTTTTTCCATCTTGAAAATAATATTTATTTTTTTAATTAAAAGTTTGTCATAGAATAAAAAAAGATTTAAAATTGATAATGTAATGCAAAATAAGCATATAACTATATCAATTATTTTTTTAAAATACAAATGATCTATTATTCAAAATTTGAGAGAGAAATTTAATGTTAAAGATGCTTTATTTTAAGAGGAAGGGACAATACACGAGGTGAGATAAGCGTGGAATGGGTCCCACCTTAAAGAGAAGAAGAAACCAATGGGAAATGAAGCGCACGTTTTATCTGTCGGCTACTACGCACGTGCGATGCAGACACCTTTGTAGCAAAGAAAAGAGAGGGAATTTAGTTTGTGGGACCTTTTGCCACATTTGACATGTGAACCCACTCGCATGCTCACATTCTCATTCTTCTACTTTACTCTCTCCAATTGAAATTCGGATGATAAGCATCTATCATTTTTAATCGAAAGACGTAAATTTGAATTATCAAGGATATGTTTGATATGAAAGAAAATATCTTTCTTTTTTTAAATAGATTGATGAACAAGTCCCCTTCTTTCGAGTGAGTACTAGATGATAGAGGTTTGAGTTCAAGTATTACTACATAATCAAAGGTGGATATAGGGTGAAAGAAGAGTGTCTTTTCGAATTTTCCCGATAAAAAATATATTATATATATAAAATTATTTTATAATAATCTGTTATTTTATATATATAGATAAATTTTGGATGTGTTAATCAGACAATTAGAGAGAGGGCGACAAAGCAAGCTGGCGGCTATTGCTTTGATGGAATCAAAATGTACTCTTATTATAACTCCAAATCCCAAATTAAGAATTATTGACACGCGTGTGCTTAAGCATTCCGCGTCGACCACATAAAATTATTGCCATCAGTTTTTTTTTTTTTTTCAAGCCATAAGTTCCTTTGACGGAGATGGTCAGTTGGTCGAGCTGAGATTTTTAATAAGGGGGTTCAACATCTGAAGAGTGAAACACACGAACTGATCGAAGGGGGTTCGACATCTATTATATATATACATAAAAATAATTTTAGTCATGTATAAATAGTAATATTTTCTACCGAAGGGGATTCAGACAGAAGGTTGGCTCCGCCCCTGATCTTATGTACTCTCTTCATTCACTTTTAATTGTCATAATTTTTATTAGAGTCAAATGATAAAAAATTTATGATGTATTTTTTCATCATATTGATATGCAAAAAATTACAATTTATAGTGTTTTTCATATAGTTTTTGAATATCTAAATTTTTTGTTTAAAATATAAAATTAATATAATCTAATTTAACTTTGAAAATTAGTCAAATTGACTTTCGAAAAATGCAGTACGACAACTAAACTTTGGGCATTGATCTCCCTATTGGCAATTGGATATAGAAAAATCCTTACTAATTTACTATTATTCAATTTTTATAATAATCAAATTAATGAATATATTAGCGCATCAAGGGTGGGTTTTATAGATATATTCATAGTCAATGATTGTAATAAATAATAATATAAAGACTTTTACTTTATAATATACTTGACGAGTAAAACGAACTTTACTCATAAGTCATATCTCTAAAAGAAGAAATTTAGTCGTTGGTAAACACACGATTTTTGACATTTCTTCGCTTTTATTTGTTTAGAAAAAAGGACGCATATTAAAAGTAAGGGTCATTTGCACTTTTGTCTTTATTTTGTGCTGATTTTTTTATATAAAAAAAAATCCTTTTACAAATAACTATTTTGTGGAACATAAGTTTATATTTTACATCATAATATTCTACAAGTTATTTCCAGGTCGTTAAAGAATTTAAGCCTAGTCAATTGCTAATTGCAAAACTTTAAAAATATCTCATTTGAATAATAAATCGTGCAACTAAATATACTTAACTGCCTCATTTATTTTCATTAAGATTTAGATGTATGAATCTAAATGCATATCTAAATGATTAAGATATTATCTTTAGATATGGACACTGAATGATTAAGACTGATTGTTTTTCAATACCTGAATGTAAATAATTTATTTATATGTACATAATAAATATGCAATTCAAATAAAAATTAATTAAATATAAATAAATAAAATAAAATCATTATTTGATTAAAAAATAATACTTATGCTTGCTAGTGATGGTGGAGATTGTTTGTAGTGATGGTGTTGATGGTAATAGTTGTTAATAATGGCTAGTATTAATGATGGTGTAGTAATAGTTCTGATGGTGGAGGTGGTTGGCATTGTTGTGATTGTCATAGTGATGGCGATTGGTAGTGGTGTTGGTGGTTGTAATTCTGAAGTTGATTGTGTTGATGGTGGTGATAGAAAAATGTGTAGTGGTTGATGATGTGTTTGTGGTAGTTGGCGACAGTGCTAGTTGTGATGATGGAGGTGGTTGATAGTAGGGATTGACCACAATGGTGGTAGTGGTTGATAGTAGTAGTGGAGGTAGCGACAGTGATGGTGGTACCGAAGAATATATCGTGGTAGTTTGCGGCGTTGCAAGTTGTGATGGTGGAGTTTGTTGGTAGTAGGAATTGACTATATCGGTGACAGCTAGAGACGAGTCAAGTGATGGCCTAATGAATATAATTATAATGATGGAGGAAGTAAGTGTGGTAGCAACTGATAGTAATTGTTAGCAATGGTGGTGATTGTGATGACAAAGGTGGTTGATGGTAGACGACGTAATGGCGGTTGACAATAGTGACTGAAATGGCAGAGGTGTTTAGTGGTGGTGGCTAATGCCCGATAGAGTGATAGTGAATATTATCCACATAAAAATACCTCTTAATAATATTAAGACTTTGTTCTAGATCTTAATGATTAAAACCTATTTACATAAATTAAGTGCTTAAATTTTAACGAAAATAAATATATAAAATGATTTACTGTTTTAACCATTCAGATTCAAAGTTTCATTAACTACAAACATATAAGGCCTACGTATCATGTTTTACAAAAGAAACAGGTCATATTGAGTTTTATGTGAACTTTCCATGTGAAGATATCGAAAGTTTGTGAACATAGCTTTTCTCATTTTTGCGTACAATAATCGTCCAGAGATGATTTTGGGCCAACACTTGCACGCAAGGGTCACTTTGAATGATGGATAACATTCATAAATAGTTACTTTTCCGTTCTTACAATTGAAAAATAGTTATCATCAAGTTGAAATTCTAGAACGAGTTTCACTTATTAAATTTAAAACTTACGTAATAATAGTTATTTTTCAATTATAAAGCTAAAAAATGACTAGCCCACACTACTTCAATGGGCCGTAGCTTAGGTTGATCTGCAAAATTTGCCGATGGTCCAAAAGCCTAAATAGCTTAGCTTGGGATTAATTTGTAGCATGCTTAAAAAATCAGTGTTAACATATGATTGGTCAGTATTTAGTGAAATTAACTGATGTTTTGGGTTTCAGATCTCAGTTTAAATTGTATATCCTCAACCACAATAATAACATATTCAGTATAGTCTCATAAGTGAGATCTAAAATATACACATATTTTAGCCTTATCGCTTACACATTTTGTGATTTTAATTACAGTGCTATAGCCTATAACCATAAAAAGAAAACTACTTATAATATATACATCGATCAATCGGGTGTAAGCAATTTTTCACTTATTGTGTAAAAAATGTTGTATACTATCACTACGGGAGTAAACCTAGTGCATCAGCTATATATAAGTATGTTTGAATCAAATAGTTTTGGCTCAAATCACGTGCATGTATTAAACAATTCACTAAATTAGTAATAAAAATAAATTACCAACCCAATAAATCAAAGGACCTCTATTGTATAATAAGATGGTATTATTCATATTACTAGTTTCGGTCCTAACAAGACAGACGACAGTTTGAATCATTGTTTTGTATATATGTTCATCAATTGTTCAGGCCTGCAAAACTCGATACTCCTATATATAAAATAGGTAATTTTTCTATTAACAAAGTCATGTCATGTTGTTATTGGTTAAACAATTGTATATACTCATTGATAAGATTAATATTTAATATTCAATCTACCTAAAACTTCATAAATTTCATCCCATTTGCTTAATTTCCTAAAGAAAATTCTCTACTCCCACGTTAAATGGTTCCTTACCAAACCCAAGCACGTGCGTTTACTCGACTTTATCAAATACTTCCTCCCTTCCAATTTTAAATCACTTGAGGTTAAAATAATCTTTAGGGATAATTAATTAACAGTAATTGTCCTTAAATATGTTCTTTTAGTGGCAATTAGCACTAAAGTCTATAACAACATTAGATATATGGTAATTAACTAATGTCGACAAAGACTTTAACACTTTTTGTTAACGTACATATTTATTATCGTTGAAAGTTATTTTTGTTATTGTGTTTTTTGATACATACTATATTAATATTCAATTTAGAACTATAAGATTTAAATGTTTTTTTTTATATTCTTAAACTTCGTGTTAGGATATAAGTTTATGAACGCAATGGTGAGTGAATGGGTGAAGAGGACCGTTGACCTCTTCTTAGGAATTTCCTCCTCCAATTTTTGGATCCAAAATTCTGCAACTACTCAAGCATCATGAGGTTAGCTTCACTCTTTATTTTTCAAAATGGTAATTGTACCATTGATTATTTATACATGTATATTTTTTTGGAGTGATTATGGACTATCCTCATGCTGTTTGATCATTTATTTTTACACTCATTACACTATCTGAGAATATGGATTGCTTGTTGAACACTGTGAAAGTAGGATACTCCAAATTCGGGGATCAAAGAGTTTTCTTTAATGCACCTAAGAGGACTTGAACTAACCGTAGCATAAACAGATCAGAAGACTGGAAATTTTCAATGCAGTTATACATATATGTCATAAACTGACTTGTCTGCTGCTTCTATAGTTTCTTGTTATATCATTATGCAAGTTGTTGTATGGAAAGATGTAGGATAATCACTGAATACTAATGGCTTTAATTTTCATATGTTAGGGTTGGCGTCTACTATTAGATGTGAAATTATGAGAATTGCTACTTTTTTTTTTGTAAAATTGGGGGCAGGGGATGAAGAAATGGAACCCTCGAATTGGTATTTCCTTTAGTATGAAAGGGATTTTCTGCTAAGGAAGAGGCTTTAAATTTCTGTGATGTTGTGTCCAACAACAACATACCCAGTGGAATCTGGGAAAGATAGAGTGTACGCAGACCTTACCAATACCTCGTAGAGGTAAAAAGGCTATTTCCGAAAGACCCTTGGGTCAAGTGTAGCAAATCCAAGTACAATGGAGTAAGAAAACACTGAGGAAAAGAACATAGCAACTAACAAGGGAAGCAGCGCCTGTGATGTTGTGTCCAGCAGTGTGAAATTTAGACTTTGTAGGTTCATTGCTACTAAATGTTCATTTGTATTCTGAACTTTCATGTATATCTTGTAGAGTATCATGAGGCATTTATGTTTACTGAGCATGAAAGTTTGTTCTTTTATTAATGTCATATCCATGTAATCAAGATTTTGAACGTCAAATGATAAGATTTTACTTGCGATAAACAATGTTATCCCTCTTAATTTTAGGTCCTTAAATATACTTAGAGAAGAATTCTGCATTTATATTTTATTACCAATATGTTCTTCTTATTCGATTTAAAAATGTTTATCGATCCATTACAGAACAAGGAGTGTATTTGGGATTTCTCTTTCCCTGATCATCATCAACATGGCAGCTATAATGGAGCGTGCTGACGAAAATCTCCTACCAGCTGTTTACAAAGAAGTCAGTGAAACATTTAAGGCTGGTCCATCTGATCTTGGTTATCTCACATTCATAAGGAATTTCGTCCAGGGGATTGCATCGCCAGTGGCAGGTATTTTAGTTATAAACTATGACCGTCCCACTGTTCTTGCAATCGGTATCCTGTTCTGGTCCCTATCAACTGGTGCAGTCGGCGCTAGTAACTATTTTATGCAGGTTGGATTTTGGAGGGCAGTAAATGGATTTGGACTCGCAATTGTGGTACCTGCACTCCAGTCATTTATAGCAGATAGCTATATGGATGAGTCCAGAGGAACTGGATTTGGATTTCTTAGTCTTGTTGGAACTGTCGGTGGGATAGGAGGTGGAGCTATTGCTACCGTTATGGCTGGTTATAAATTTTGGGGTATTCCAGGATGGCGCTTTGCATTCGTCATGATGGCAACTTTCAGTATTTTTATTGCATTTCTTGTCTTTACATTTGTTGTTGATCCAAGAAAAAGAGCCAGCATAGAGCATGATAATACGAAAAACAGTACTGATAGGTATGGTGTTGCTTGTTGTAGCTTCATTTCCTTTGCTCTAGTTAAACATCGTTTAACTCCTTTCTTGATCCTTATTTAGGGAGGACTTGATAGAGAAGGGAAATATCAACTCAATGTCGATTTGGATGGAGTCATGGACAGCAATGAAAGCTGTCATGAAAGTGAAAACATTTCAGTTCATTGTTTTGCAAGGGCTTGTCGGGTCCTTACCTTGGACAGCCATGGTTTTTTTTACATTGTGGTTTGAATTAATTGGTGAGTAGCCTGCATTTCATGTTTTGCAGTTCATGACTGTCCATTGCGTCGATTATATAAACGTGAAATGATGATGCAGGTTTTGATCACAACAGTGCAGCAGCACTTGTCAGTCTATTTGCTGCAGGATGTGCGATAGGATCCTTTTTTGGTGGCGTAGTTGCAGATAGAATATCTCACGCGTACCCTCATTCAGGGCGTATCATGTGTGCACAATTTAGTGCTTTTATGGGCATCCCATTCTCATGGTTCCTTCTTCGAATTGTCCCCCAGTCTGTGAGCAGCTACTACACATTTGCAGTGACATTATTCCTGATGGGGCTAACAATCAGCTGGAATTCTACTGCTTCAAATGGTCCCATGTTTGCAGAAGTTGTGCCTTCAAAACACAGGACCATGATTTATGCATTTGATCGCGCCTTTGAGGTCTCGTTTTCTTCCTTTGCAGCTCCAGTTGTAGGAATCCTCGCGGAGAAACTATATGGTTATGATACCAAGTCTGTTGATCCAGTGTTAGGATCTGCAAAAGAGGCCTTAGCATTGTCAAAAGGCCTCTTTTCAATGATGGCCCTGCCTTTTGGCTTGTGTAGCTTATTTTATACACCATTGTATTGGACATTCAAGAAGGACCGAGAGAATGCAAGAATTGACAGCATAAAAGAAACAGAGATGATATGACAATCACACTTCTTTACTTTTATTTGTTACAGTAGTTAATCCGTTCTTTTTTAGGAGTAGTTGTGCACTAAGCTCTCGCTACATGTAGGATCTGGGGGAGGACAGGATCACATTGAATCGTGTATGCAAACCTTATCTTGCTTTACTGTCCGAGAATATCTTCACGGCTTAAACTCGTGACAACTACTTTTATCTTAACGTCAAGGCTCCCCTTCTATTATAAGAATTTCTTATCAACTATAAACGTCTATTTTATCAAGCAATGAAACAACTTATCTTGCTTTACTGCTAGAGAATATTTTCGCGGCTTATCTTAACGTCAAGGCTCCCCTTCTATTTTAAGGATTTCTTATCAACTATAAACGTCTATTTTATCGAGCAATAAAACAGATATAAACTCGTGACAACAACTTTTATCTTAACGTCAAGGCTCCCCTTCTATTTTAAGGATTTCTTGTCTATTTTATCGAGCAATGAAACATATATAAAGATACCAAGAAGATTTTTCTAAAAAATACAAAATACGCCGCTTCCGGGGATCGAACCCGGGTCACCCGCGTGACAGGCGGGTATACTTACCACTGTACTACAATGACATCTTGTTGTTCACAACTCGTAGAGATATTTATTTAGATGCAGAATATTATCAAATCAATATCCATAATTTATTCTCACAAGTTGGGGATATTCACGGATTGGATAAAAACCGATCCAAAGCCATTTTTATTTGGTTTGGTTTGATTTAACATTTTTAAAAGTCGGTAGTAATTTTTTTGGTTTTGTTCAAAACAATCGAAGAAATAACCAAACTGACAAATTATATATTATTTTTATTAACAATTTTTTATGCGAAAAATGCAGAACTTCAATGAAAATATATTATGATGCATCTTTTATTTGTGCAACAATATCTATTACTTATGCATTATTCGGTAAATTTATGTTGTATAGTACATTGGATTAGCTAACAAAAATTTAAACATAATTGGTATTCCGGTAAAAGAATTAAAAGATCCAAAATGGCACGTACACAATTCATTTCCTTTTGACTGAATTGTTATCTTTTTTCTTCTTCTTTTGAATGAATTATTTTTTTTAATTTATGTGTATGATTAATAACCGAATATCCGAATTGAAATCGATAACAACCATATCACTAAATGTATATTATATTTAATCTGTCAATCAAATTGATTTGATTTTGATTTTAATCAATTACCGACCCAAACTGATCCATGAACACCACTATTCACAAGTTGACTTGTAAGTGAGTTTGAATATGAGACTATTGATTTTAAAACTTTAGGTTATACACCAAAATTGATATGTACTTTGTATTATTTTCGTTATCCTATTATATGTATGTAATAATAATGTTTCCACAAATATATGTAAAAAATAAAATGTTCCAAGTGTATGATGACACGCACGTTTGGGATACAACTATATATACAAATTGATGCATTATGTATTGTTTGCATCTCTATGTTAAATAAATAGGATAGAGTGTATATCATATATATAGTTCATATACACAACATGCCCGTGATACCATACCCAACTTTTGTCAGAAAACAAAGTTACTTCCTACAAAAGATGTTCAATTTATCGTCAATTCATGACTACTATACTGCAAAAGGAAACCATAAGAGAACAGAAAAAACGTGAAAAAGATCCCCCTATATGACCCCATATCCTTGAGTTGCTTCCTATTCATGATTCCACTTATAATTTTTCTTTATCAGAGTAAATATTTTAAAAGGTTACTCAATTATAGAAAATTATATAATAATTTCATTCAATCATTCCTAATTTGTCATTAAACAAATCCACTTTTACCCCTTGACATTTTGAGTTTTGGGAAATGATAACCCCTTCACATTTTTTATAGGACAACTCCCTTGATCTTATATCAATGGACAATGGCTAGAAATGAATTGGATTATTAATTTTTAAAATATAAAAATACAATCCTTGGATTAAATAATACAATAACGAGATATTATTTTCTAATCTCAAAATTTTAGTATTATTAAAAAAATTACTCACGTATATATATAATATAGGTGAGGATGTTGGTGTAGAAATGAGGATGCTAATATGTATGTATGGATATACTAGGAGTAATAAGATTAGTAATGAGGTTATCAACGATAATGTGGGAGTGATCTCCATGATGAACAAGATGAAAGAAGTGAAATTGAGACGATTTGGACATGTAAAGAGGAGATGTGCAGATGTCCATGAGAGGAGGTGCGAGAGGATTGATATAGTAGGCACGAGGAGAGGTAGAGGTAGGTCGAAAAAGCATTGTAGAGAGATGACTATACAGGGCATGACAACTTCATATTACTGAGGACATGACCTTAGATAGGAGGTGTGGAGGTCACCTATTAGGATAGAAAGTTAGTAGGTAGTGGAATATTGTCTTACTTTTCAAGGATTTAGGCTTGTAATTGGTGTATGTCGTTACTAGTCGTATTCTTGTAGCTCTTGCTTTTTATATCCATCATTATATATGTTTATTGTATTTCGGTTACTACAATATTTTGTTATTGTTCGTTTCTTATAGGTCTTGCACTGCTTTTCTTATTCGTTGTTATATTTCCTTCATTGTATTCTCGAATTTGTTGCACTTGAGCCAAGGGTCTTTCGAGAACAACCTATCTACCTTCATAAGATAGTGATAAGTCATTCGTACACTCTAATTGACCTCTCCAAACCCCACTTGTGAAATTTCATTGGGCATGTTATATTATATACACAATATTATTGTAGACCAATAAAAATAAAGAAAGTAATTATTTTCGAAGACTACAAATATCTCGTTCTTAGTCAAAATATTTAATAAAAATAAAAGGAATCAAGATAATTTAAAGCTCTATAAAAAAAAATGTTCATGATAAGATATTAGAATAGACATGCATGTTTTATAGATCCTTGGTAGATATACTAGAATCTAAGAATAGAGAAAGGGTGTGATGGAAAGAGAATCTTTCTATCCCCAAGGACATGTTTTTTTTTTTTTTTTTTTGAACTTTAGTGTTTATAGCATCCATTTATATGGCAAAGAAAAATGTTGTTGTTTCTTGATTTATGCTTCTCTCTCTGCCTTGTTCTTCTCATCCACAAACTCTTCCATGACAAACACCCCCCACCCAATTTCACTTTCTTTCTCTCTCCTTCTTCTTGCATTGCTTCATTTCTTTTTGTGTCTTCTTCTCCTATTTCTTTCACTTCCACCTATATATATATATACACACACATTATTGTACAATAGTGTCAGAAATGTTTGAAAGAGATCCTGAAATCAATTTACACTTAAATGTATAAATAATATCTTGTTAGTGTATACTATTTTTACACTATTATGTCATTTTTATCTGTCGTAGCTAGCAGATAACATGTTTTATTTTAATATTTGTATATATTATTGAGATGACATGATTATATATAAAACTTAAACTCTTAATTAGTTTTATATCAGCAATGCTCTTTTATTATTTTAATTAACTAAGTTGTTTAAATGGAATTTAAAAAACTCACGATTGTGTATATTGATTGATAAACTAGTAAGCTACATGGTATAATAGATAAAGAGGAAATTTCAAAATAGCGGTACGTTGAGCCTTATTATCAATCATATATACTGGTAGTTATAGTTCAGTATTAATGTATTAATTGTTTATGTATTTGTTCGCGAATAGATACAACAGATACAAAGCGAATTGATACAAACAACTCCAAGTGAACAGATAAAACTAAAACTCTCACTAATTTTTGTTTATTTTTTTTTAAAAAAAAGCATATGTTTGCTGTAATTTTCACATAGATAAAACTATTACTATTTATTAGGATTACTGAGTAATCTTGAATAAGAAAAACCAAAGTACAATAGCTGTAAAGGGGGAGGGGGAAAAAGAGGGTAAAGACAATATGTATTAAGGTGATTTTGGCTTGTAGGGTTGTGCTTTGGTGTTTGAAATAAACTTGTCTTGCATTAATTGTTGAGGTTGTACACAACAATAATATGACAATATTCATTAAGAATTTTATGGTATAAGGTAAGTTTTTTTTGTTTTTTTGCCAATAGTAGGTAGAAAACTTGTTAACCATTCTTAGAAAAATAAATCTAAAGAAATGCACAAATATGAAAAAGGCCAAGGTCCAACACAATTAAATTTGTGCCCACAAAAGCAAGTGATTGGCATGTGCTTTGGTGAATTATAGTGATGGA
>JAJONR010010405.1:0-31974 GCA_029582245.1 Solanum etuberosum
CCCCCCCCCCCCCCCCCCCCCCCCCCCCCCCCCCCCCCCCCCCCCCCCCCCCCCCCCCCCCCCCCCCCCCCCCCCCCCCCCCCCCCCCCCCCCCCCAGCAAAAAATAAATTTAATTTTTTTAAGAAAAACAAATTAAAAATAATAATATTTTTTGAGGTGTTGGGGTTGTGGGGTAGAGGGGTGATGCGGGGGGTGAAGAGAGATTTTGCTTTTAAAGCTTTTAACATGATCCCTATAATAATATGGGTAAATATGAATATCCATATTATCCATTAGATAACTCATTTTTACCTATTTAAAATATAAGGCGAGTCGTGTATTTTATCCATTTTTATTTAACTTGTTATTGATTGACTCATTCGACTCAGCCCGCTCGTTTGCCGGTCCTAGTCATGTTTGTTCACTCAAAACTTCGACTCAATTTATGGTAGAAATATCGTCCACTCTATTTTTAAAATAATTATTATCATAAAGCTTTGCTTTAACGAGTAAAAATAGGAATGATATCTGGGAGTTTCACTAGTAAAAGTTGAAATTTCAATGCGATACTTATTTTTAATTATCAGGCTGAAAAGTGATTATTCGTAAATTGTTGTATGACATGCTTTCTTCCTCTTCTTCTTTTTTTCCTATCAAAAAGAATATAGTACTTCTTTATTTATAATAATTTAATTTTACTTTTTATATTTTAAATTTAATAAAATGATTATCTGTTTGAAAAATAAGTTTTATGTATTTTCCTTTGTTGTGTTACTTGGATTTGGGCAATAGGCCCAAATGAGTGCTGTATCTTCTTATTTATTTCAATAAAAAGCCTAAATTATTAAAAAAAAATAAAAAAATCTTCTTCTTAAACTCTATGTCTAATTAAATACCGCAACTCAACATAAAGGGTACGGATGAAGTGTAACTTAAGACGTATGCAGTTACGTCGCTGATATGAATCTTTTGTGCCCATTATGTTTCATTGGACCCATTTCAAACGTTTGTCAATATAACTCTCTCTAGTTTTTATTACTAAAAATATTTTTCTTTTTCATTATATCCAAGGGACCTTCTTTTGTTGTCCTCAGACATAAAATAAAATAATTAGACATACAACAATTGTTATTATAGGATCGTTTGGGGTTGGATTGACCGTATCATAATTTTACGAGCTAATTTTATCTCCGAATAAATTATGTTGTTTGATAATATGATGGAGATGTAACTATCATACTAGTAGGAGTTCAACTGGCTGTTTCTGCTTTGAAGAGACAATTTTGCACGAGAAATATGGTTGGTTTATATTAATAACAACTAGAAACTTGGTTATAACTGTACACACGTACCTCCGTCCTTTAAGCTACTGTCAAAGGTCCTATTCTTTGCTTGTCATTACAATTTACATAAGACTATGACAAATTAATATGAATACCCGCATAAAGTGCTCATCCGAAAGGCAGAGGTTGTAATAGTGCGGATTATCTTGGGGTTTAAAAAAAATAATATTAATCTTATAATTTTTTAATTTTACAACGACGATTTAAAATATTAATAACTAGATTCTAAACCTAATATTTGTATATATTTAATAAATTTCTTAATACAAGTACAGCAAAAATTACTAAGTTCAATTGAAATCGTACTCGAGCTTCTAGCCTACCTCGATTGAACCTACCAAAAGAAAAAAATAGAATAGAAGAAAGAGTGGTCCCCCCTTCGTTTGAAATTATGAACAAAAATTTGTCCAAATTCTAATAAAATAAGCAAGATCAGAGTGGTCCATGATTAGAAAAATACAATTATCGTAGTATTATGTTGCTTAAGTAAGCTAGAAGGTATAAACTTTCTTAATTATTGCTCATTAACTATATATATAATTGGCTATAAGTTTAAATATTGTGGTGATCTCTATAATGAATCTAATTCGAGTAGATATCCACTATATTAGGTAATGAAGCATATTTTATTGCCCAATTTGATTAAGATTTTTTACTCCCCACCCCACCACTATTCTTTTAGTATTAGGTCTGTAATTACAAATTTGTGGCTGATATGAAGCAAGTTATTTTATTTATTATTTTTTTTTTAAAAAAGCGTTGTTTTTATCATTAGGCGCACAAATGAAAAATAAGAAACGACTCATTTTGAATTGCATCGAAAAAAAACCTTTTCACCTTTTCATTGTCTATAATATCAATGTGAAGTGATGTCAAAATTTCCAAACATTAAAATTAGTGCAGAACTTAGAAGGCTACCTACCATATCAAGGTTACACTATTAAAAAATATGGCTATACAAACCAGATGTGTATCTCACCACCACGAAGTATATAGGTACAGGGGTCGCAACATTTGATTGGAAAGGCAAAATCACATACTTCTCTGACTAATAGAGTTTGATCTTTCTTTCTCGACTCAAGACCTCAATTTGATTAAATGTCCTATATTATTGTGAAGAGTATATTTTAAGAATTTACGATATGAAAGCTTCAATAATTTCCATTACTCGACGAACCTTTCTCACTCATTAAGAAAATTGCAGCACAACTTTGTCAGCTGTTCAATCAGGAATAGATGAGAAATTCGATTGAGTTGATGTCCCATCTTAGCCATTATTTACAACTTTCAATAATTGTTCTTCAAAAATTCACTATGTGAAACTTTTGAGAGGATGCACTGGCTTTTATTCAATCGAAAAAAAGATTATTTATAATAACCCAGGTTCCACTATACAAAAATGATGTATTTGATCCTTTTCTGGCACACAAGAATGTACATATGTGGAAATGCTATTTCATGATATTGGGAGTTTTAAACTCACTCCCACACTGTACACAAGGATACTAGAAATCCTTTCATTTCTTGTCAAGAAATGCATCTCCAACTCTATATATCTCTATGATCCTAGGCTAACATTCGAATCGAGGCTTCAAAATGCATTCACAAAAAGCAATAAAAGAATACCACAATTATTATTTTCACACTAGAAGGTCAGGGGACCTTGATCTAGGTGATGATCCTTGGGACCCTAATTGTTGAATCTTTTCACCCACTTCAGCTACAACAAGCCTGGTCAGAAACAAACCAGCTATAAAAGCTGATCCCATCAGCATTGTAAATACAGCACTCCAGCTATTAGTTGAAATGTAACCGGTTAGAAGTGGTCCAATGGCAGCTCCAATTGAGCCAGTCCCATCTATAATGGCGGTGACAGTTGCAAGCGCTCGTGAATTGCCTTTCAAAGAGCTATGTGTTCCCAGGTCAGCCGAAACAGCAGTTGTGATCAATGCATAAGGCCCATTCACGAATACTCCAGTGATCAACATGAGGATGATGTTTATGGTCATGGAGACGTGTCCATAGCTGCGATAGAAGTAGAGAACCGGGATAGCACAGTACATGAAGCTGGCAGCAGTTATAGCTCTGGCATCTAAGCGGTCAGATATGTAACCTGCTAGGATTCCACCTACTACCCCTCCAACATCAAACAATGTCGACAAGTTTCCAGCCTCCTCATTGGATAAATACCTTCCTTCTATAGCTGCAAAAATATCAACAGGTAACAAAGAGTTCAGAGAAACTTTCGACTAATATGAAGCGATAAATTACTGATATAAAAGACTGCAATTCAGCATACCTGTGTGGCTAATGTAGAAAGGCAGCCAATACAAAAATGTGTATGCTACCAACTTTGCAAAGAAAAGGCAAAATGCAAACGGCGCCACCCCTGGAATCTTCCATGCTTCAATAAAACCCACGGCTGATTCCTCTTCTCTATCTGATCTCAAGAAAGGCTCTGTTACTTCCTCGCCTTCTTTTCTAGGAGAGAACACTTCATCTTCATCTTTATTAGCTCCCACAGATTCAGGATTAACCGGCAAGAAAAGGAATACTACCACGCCAACGACAGCAATAAGGGTACCAGGAACAACCATTGACCAACCCCATCCATACTTCAACAATAATGAAGCAACCAAAGAACCCACAATATTACCGACCGAGGTGTGAGCATTCCAAATACCCATTATAAGTCCTCTCTTCTTTTTCCCAAACCAATTCCCCACTACTGCAACCACTGAGGGCCATCCTGTGGATTGGAACAATCCAGCCATCATTTGGACAATTAGATAGTAATAAAACATGTGTACATTTGCCCAATATCCAACTCCAAAAAGGGCAGTGAATACACCAGTACCCACCATTCCAATTGTCAAAAATATTCTCAGATCCATCCTATCACCAACGTGCCCAGAGAAATACATTCCCATGGCATATACAAAAAGGAAAGACACATCAAGTTCACCAAGCATCGCTGTACCATCAGGTCCGTTAAATGGTACCCAACCATCTTTAAGCATCCAAGAAAGTTTTGAACTTTGATTTTGGTCATAAGTGGTATTACGCCTTTGCCACGGTAACTTTAAACCAACATCAGGAGACTGGGGATCCAAAGCACTTTTCACAATGCTTGTAGTTTTTCTAGTAGCATGGTAACTTGTATAAGCTAAAAATGTTACAATTAACACAATGCCTTGATATGTCTTGAAAGAGAGGTCAGACTTCTTTGCCCTCTCCATCACCCTAATTCCAGGGGGCTTGCTGTAAGTTTCTTCCATAATTGGCTCTGGTAGAGATCCCATCAATTGCTACCCAAAGAAACTGATAAAGAGGAAGATAAAAAAAAACTTTTCCTCTTTTACACTACCTGTAACAAGATAAACAAGACGGAAAATTTAACATCAAAACCCGATAACTGCATAACTATAAATCGAGAAACTCACTGCACAATAATAGTCTCTCTTATCTACATAATCATAAACTCAAGAAAACGGAATTGGAATTCGATTATCTCAGGCTTAATTAGTGTGGGGTTTAGTAGAAATTATATATTGTTAACCTAGCTACTTAACCAAAATTAACAAAATCCACCAACGATCTCAAATAAAGTATTTCACTAATTTAGAATTTAATTGGATTACATAAGAAGCTAATTCAAACATAAAACTCCTATTATTATTTGATATTCAATTACTCAAAGCTTACCCACAAGGACGAAAAACTAATTATTGTTTAATTTGGCAAAAGTGTGTAATTCTGCAAAAAAACAACAACACGCCACCAACCAAATCAATCAAAGAAGAGCATATTTCTCTTTTCTTCATAAAATTACTAAAAAGAAGATTCCTGAAAAAATAAGAACAACAATTTTTTAGAAAATATTCCCATAAAACGAATAATCTGACTTCAGAACTCACGCAAATGAGAAAATATTCGCATAAATGAATAATCCCACCTCAGAACTCACGCGAAAGGGATCAAAAGATGATAATTTGCTAAGCATATGAAAACAAAACAGTAATTGAAATACAAAGAACGTCGATAAAATCGAAGCTAACCTTGCAATTTGTGAATTGGGAGAAGAATGTTGTTGCGTCTCTTTGGAAACAGAAAAATATCTCTGATTTGAATGTGTGATGAAAGAAGATAAAAATATATGTACGTTCAAATATAATAAGGTTGCTTTAGAGGAATTGATAAAAATAGGCTGAGCAAAGCTGAGAGTTGATGAACTGAAGAAGGTTGCTGCATTTAAAGCGAAGGAGAACAACACAGTTGAATTTCAAAAGGACAATATTAACCCCGTAACCTTTTTAGCTGGTGATGCTTGATTAGGTGTTAATTGACAGTTTTGTCCCTTTCTTAGGAGATTGATGATTTTCCAATTACTTTTTTGCCCCTTTCCTAATTGACACGCACAGCTCCTTTTTTTCTTTTTTAACAGACCCACAAAAACTATATGATTGTGATTTATGACCAGCATTTACTATGTTGAATATTTCAAAGGAATTCGAATACATGTTGGAATAATAATTTAAAATTGGAGTAAAAATTAAAAGTTATTTAAAATTTGTTGTTTTTGGTATTTTTTTTAATAATTCTAAAGTTTTTGTATCTCTCTATATTAAAATATGTTATAAGACAACTTTATTTATAATATTAACAAATCAAATTAAATTATTATAAGAAAACCTTTTAACTAACAAATTTTAATCAAATATAATTAAATAAATAACAAATCCTAAACTACTAACGATTTCTACTCTTTGTTTATTTCCTACTATTTTCGTTATAAATTTTTCTAGATGACTGAATATTTGTAAGAATTAACAAGGAAACAAACGAGTATTTGTTTATTTTTTTAATTCGATATTTTAAACTAAAAATTTTAATATTAAAAAACTATACGAAAAGTATTATAAATTGCAATCTTTTGCATATCAATATGATAAAAAAAAACATCGTAAAATATTAGTCAAAATTCTTAACGTTTAACTCTAAAAAAAATTTATGACAACTAAAAAAAAGACGGAGGAAATATATCTCAACAATTCACTTATGAACTAAGGAAATGGTATATTATAGCTGGCTCATATGAGTGCATTGATTAGGACTTGGAAAAGAAAGCCGTACGAAGCAATATATTGAAATTAGAATATGAACAGTCAGAAATAGTAAAAGAAAAACGTAACACGTTAAATGAAAGTAAAAAACTATATAACAAATTTATTTTTGTCAATCTTATCTACAAGGGAAAGTCGAGCTATGCAAGCAATGAGTTATGTTGCGTATACTTGTAATTAAATCATGTGAGATGCATGGTACGTAAATCAAATCAAAGAAGGGACCTGGTTTTTCTAAGTAGAGTGGTGTGTCGGACATCAAATGAATTGGAGTTTTCAAAAAATTAGAAGAGGTTCAATTCCTTTTTGATGTGTTTAGATAAAAAATAAACATGAGAAAATAAATTTTAAGATAAGATTGACTTTTTCTTAGGTCATCGACCTAATTAATTCTAATAATTATGTCCTTATTTATTATTTTTATCACTTATTAAGTTTTGAAAATAAGAAATAATTTAGGATAAACTACTTTATTAGACATACATCACTATCATATATATTAATTTTACCTCTACCTTTAAACAATTACATATATTACCTACCACTTTTAATTTTTTATATCATATAATATTGAAGTTACAATCAATATCCATATCCCTTAAAACTAGGATTGATTAATTATTTTTACATTTAAATTCTAAATTTTGTGTTTTAATTAAAACAAATATCTTTCTCTGAGAGAGTATGAGTTAGGATAAAACTCAAACTCTAACTTTTCCTCTTCCTCTTCTTCCCTTGAAGGGTCAAAATTTACTGAGAAGAAGCACTCCATTAAAATGGATGCTCTACAACTTGTCAACAGACACATCAAATTTTTAGCCTTTGATTTTCTCACTCTCAAATCAATTCCCCACAAATCCATCATTTTTTCTCACAAAGGGAGACACCTCTCGCGCGCAGAGACAATGGGTATCGTTGTAAGCAAAGATTTCAAGCCCAAATTTATCAAATTCGACATTGACGATAGTATCAGTGGCATACCTTGTGTACTATAAATCAACCAAGAAACTTCGTGTCACTTCTCTCATCGGATCTAGGCATAGTGAGCAATACCAATGAATTAAAAGGTGAAGCAAACAACGTTGCAGTGAGATGCCCTGACCAGCCACGAACGTAATCGAAAAGTTTCAATAAGCGAAGATTTACGCATGTATTTTACACATTATTTATGTATCTGATACATTATTGAGAAACGATTATATGTATCTAGTTTTTATCAGTGTATCTTATTAAATGTGTATGTATCTAATGAATAAATTGAAGATTTACGTATTATTAAAAATTTACGCATGCATTTGACACAATAATTTTTTTCATGTATCCACGTCTTATCATATGTATATGGTCTTCTATCATGTATCTTAATATTATTATATATATATATTTGTTGTGTTATTACAATGTATCTAACTATTTTCATATTTATCTAAGATACATGTTTTTGGATATAACGTATGAAATTGATACTTGATATATCAAACTATACATATAAAAGATACATGAAATAATATTAGATCATATAAATAGATACATGAAATTAATACTAGATACTTTTATGATACATATGAATGTAATTTTATTATACTCATGTATCTAAGTGTTTAGTTGGTTGGATACATTATATATTGATAATAGATACATCAATTAATGAATTTATTATATTAAGAGTAATAAAATGAAACTTATCAAATTACATGACCAAGCTATACATGTTTTTTTTCTTTTATTAATAATATAATAAAATGAAATTAATTAAGCATAGATATAATCCTTGATTTTCGCCTTATATTAAGGAATTTAATTAATTTAAATTTTCAGAATTAATTGTCCATGTATTTTGAAAATCCTCAATAATTCCTTTAATTAAGGAAATCCGTTACAACTAATTAATTTAAATAAATAAAATATGTATATCAATTTTAAAATTCGGCAGATACATGTATCTCGTGGATCCAGACTCATTTATCCTAAGCACGAAATATGGTAGAGGAAGTAATATTTGAAATTATCGGAAATCTTAGTAATTAGGATATAAACTAGTGGGATTTATGTAGTTAGCCCAATAATTTATTATTTAAGTTTTTATTATTAATTAAAATTATTTTTTAAAATATTAAATTTATTATATTTAAAAAGTAATATAATTATTTTATCATTTTGTACTTATTAAATGGTGTATTAAATTAAATATGAATAAATAAAAATGAACCGACCGAAGAGAGTAAAGTAGCTCATCTTCATTCGTCATCACTCTTTGATAAATGTGGCGCATCAGCAAAATTTTCTAACTGCTCTCATTGTTTTTTTTTCCCCCTTCTTTTTCCCTCATATTTTAATCTTGTTATAAAACAAAATAAAAAATATAACGTTTTACATTTTACTGACAAACAAACAAAAGTAGTCTTTTAAGTTTTAAGAATATGACCTCTAAACATTTTACACGCTTTCTCACTTTGCGATTTTCATCAATGATCATCGGCTTGACAAATTTTATTAAAATTTTATGCTATCTATTAAGATAGATAAAAATGATCTGATAATATAAAAGTTATTTAAACTAACTGTACATATTACTCCACCCTATTTAGACATTCAATGACAAAAAATACTAATTAATTGCTTCCAACAATTTATTTATATGACCCAATTAAAGTTTTGTAGCTTTATATTAGCGTTCTGAAAATATTTTTCAAATATATAAATTTCTTTGAATTAAGGAATTAATATCCGAATTAAACGAAAACTTGGATGACTATAAATATTTTCATACTTTCTTTAGATAATTTTGTAAGAAATGTCAGTCTTATGTATTTTCAAAATATATGAATTTAGTTTAAATGAAGGAATTATCAGTCGAATTAAACTAAATATTACATGACTTGATCTTCATGCTCCTAATTCCATCACTCTTTCTTTAAAAGAATGAGCAATATCAATATATAGCGTAGATTTGTTTTTCCGTCGTAAGATCATATATATTTCAAAGTTCATGAACAAATTAAATATGAATACAACGACTTTGAATAACTTTTGCCACAGAAATATCTAACGTGGCCACATGATAAACACTGTATTTGCAAACTTTAACCCAAAGAGCTAAACAATATTTTTAATTTAAAAAATAAAATAAAAAATCACCCTTAAAGTTGTTTAATTAGGAAAGCTGATCCTAATTAGCCATTGACCAATAAATTAAATTATCATTCTGGTGCGTATTCCTAGTATTTGGTATACTTGCTTTAATTTGCATCGAGTGATTAGTGTTTGCATTGGGAACCGTGTATACCTAATTACTAAAATTTTAGCTAATGCTTCCAACTATATATTCCACCTTAATTATTTATTTAGATTGTACATCATGTGATTAAGTTACAGCGTGAATGGTTGTACTATTTAACAAGCATACGCAACTCTTGACTTGAATAATATATAAGACAAAGTATGGAATAATTTTGTTCATTTATTTATTGAGTTTAAGTTCCATCTACGAAAGATATTATTAAAAATTGTCTGATCTCATAAATGATGACTACAATCTACAAATATGTGAAATTAGCTAATTACCTGAAAACTAATAATATAACTATGCAAGTTACCTGCTACAACAATGTCCACAAACACGGTTGCAAATGATTTAAGGTATACATTTGAGTTAAAACCTTTTTTTTTTTTGTTAAATTCATTCTCTACACACAGATAGTAGTATATATAATTGATGTAAGTGATACTCTATTTGTCATAGTGAAATCTATTTAATTAGTTAAGGTTTTTGTAAGTTCAACTTAAAGAATGTTCTTGCAAGCTAAATTATAGTTAAGTTTTCATTTATATAATAATGTATGCAAAATTCAATAGATTTTGTACTACTTAGTTAGGCTCAAGAATATCATTTCAAAGTTAGGTTTTCAAAATTCTTACTATGTAATTTACTCCTTTTTAAAAAAAAAAAATTATTCTCACATGTAGGTTGCCTTACCATCGTTATCTTTTTTATCGTACTCTTATTTATGTTAGTTTCTTCATAAATGCAAACTAATAATTATGACTTCTTCTGAAATGAGCTTTTTTTCTTCTTTTTTTTATACGTTAGAATTAATTTTTAATATGAATTTTTTTAAATTTGAAAAGCTTGTTGAAACTTTTTCCATTCATGTAAAAAGAAATCACTAATAATGTTTAGCTTGCAAAGGCAATATGAATCATTTGGCCTTTCATAATTTTTATATATATTAAGTTGTGCACATAATTATGGAAAGGGCACTTGTGTAACTTCATCATCATGCCAATAGAAAGAACTACCCCGGTATGTCCTTTGTGAATTCGACCAAATGTCAGGGGTATTTTTGTCATTGAATCAGCCGGCATCAAGGCTATAATTGAAATCAAGAAAAAAGGATATTCGCATAACACAAATAGCATAATTCCTTACGTGCAGTGTGTAAATTTTCTGATTGGCCGGACCCACGCGATCCAACGTGGCAAATCTGGTGACATGTCAAGTGGATGACATGGAATTTCTCTTGGCTAGTGTTCTACGATAAATAAAATATTTGACACGCAGACATATTTTTCTCTACCATGAATGGTGGATTTGTTTAATCAATCGATCAGTTATTTTTATAATTGCACCACTTAGTGTAGCATGGTAGGTATTGGTGACATAAGAATCGGTGGAAAAAATATTCATGCGTACTATTACAAAATATCAATGAAATTACTTGTCTAAGATGCAAGGTAACCATTGTCAATATTTTATGTGTAAAACCAGCTTCACTTTGCCATATCTTTTTATTTTTTTTTGTCTCAATTTATGTGATACATCTTGAATTATAAGGGTTAAATAAATATTTTTTTATGATCACGGTATTCAGATTAACTTTCGCGCACCTTAACTGATTGTACGAGATACTTTTCACCACCTCCCACCAGCAACAAATACTAGGTAACCCGTCCACCAAAGCTAAGATAGATGAGAGGAATCACCTAGTGTATTTTGTTTCTGTTGAGTTTTGAACAACACACATTAGGATTTTCAACCACTTTTCATTGACCACTAGGACACACCTTTGAGTGCGACACAAATAATTTTTTATTGATTGATTCTTTCAAAGTCTATTAATTAAATATTTAAATTATTAATTACTGTGGTTTCTAGTATATTTTATATAGCTTTCGAATATGTAAATTTTATTTCAATTTTTTTTAAAGATTTTATGTCTAAATTTATCGTTTAACTAAAACTTTAACTCTTGAAATTTGAAAAATATCACATGAATTAAAATTGAGTATCTACGTGTTAAAGCTGAAAGGATATATATCAATATTCGGAACGAGACAATCGTTTGATTTAGTCTAGCTATACAAGAGTAAGTTGAGAAAATTGAGTTGAAATGTACCAAGTATTATCTAGCTATTCAAAAGTAAGTTAAGAAAATTGAATAGAAATGTACTAAAATAATTTTTAATTTTGTAATTTTAAACATATATTATAAAAAATAGAAATAAAAAGAGTTATCAAAAAATGAAAAATATTTTTTTTTCAACGAATTAAAAAAAACACCAAATAAATTGAAATAAATTATCACACTTCATATTTGTTTCAGTTTGTGCTTTTGTCAGAGAACTTTCTTGTAACAAAATCTCCATGTCAATACATTATGGGCCTCAACAGCACTTTCTTGTCCTTTAATTAGGACAAGACAACTCTTTGTATGTGGGGCATTTCCATGCATTCCAATCTCTATCTTGCTTTAGATCTAGTGGGCATATCGTATATAAATTGAATGCAATTAACTCTTGGAGAACCAAAAAGTTTTTAAAATAGAAAAAAAAAAACAGTAAATAAAACTTAGATTGTACGATTAAGATTAAAGTATCCATCTGTTCGATAAGTTAGCTAGTCATCATCTTATCTTGAACGAGTATTGTCGTCAAGTTACATGTTGTATTTACACATTTTGAAAGAATTGCATTTGAAATTACGAGTAAAAGACGTAAAGACTACGGATAAAATTATCTTGAAATTGAAATTCTAGAGCGACCTTAAATATCCATATCCACATCCATGGATAATTTCCATTGATAATATAATTAACATGACAAATCTATATCAATCGATAACAGCCACGACTTATATCTGCATTTTTGTTCGTATATCAAATCGACCCCATAAAATTGCAATCAATTGTGGGTACATATCTATTAATTATATATATGTGGTTGGCAGTCATTTATAAAAAATGTCCATGTTATTGACGAAAAGGACATATATGTAATTTACTCCATTGCAATTCCAATAAAACTCGGGGTATTTTTGTCATTGAATCAGCCGGCATTTAAACCAATTAAAATTGAGAAACTGAGGGTCATGAGTGACTGCCAAATACATATTTTTTTAATTATATTTTATTCTGTGCAAAAACGGATATTCGCATCCACAAAAAGCATTATTCCCTACGTATATTCTCTGATTCTTCCTCCAGCTTGGCCCACCTCACTGATCCTACGTGGCAAATTTGGTGGATGACGTGGATTTTCTCTTGGACCAGGTTTTTTTTACCATCCTACTGGAAAAACATAAATATAATAAAATAATAGTTAATGGTTGTCTAGTCAACAGATTCGTCAACTTGTGCTTTACTTTTAATTAGTGGACCAATTGAATAACAATGGTAGGTTATTGGTGGCTATAGAATCAATGAACCTAAAATACAAAGTTCATGGATTCTCTTTACAACAAATTGGAGTAGCACATAGAATAAGTGAACAAGGATCTCCCCTCACAACAACTTCTACTATGATAGAAACCGACAATAAATTTATGAAGGCTTTGATAAGAGCTATTAATAGTGACGGAGTCAAAAATCTACATCAGGAAAAAAATATTTTACCCTATTTGTGTAGTACATTTTGATGTAGTAAGTTCAATAGAACCGCCTTGTCTCTCTTTAGGTCCACCACATATATATTTATGACGTTCAAATAATATACTCCATCTGTTTTTTTTTTTTTAGTTGTCATGTTGTACTTTTTAAGAGTTAATTTGACTAGTTTTCAAAGTTAAATTAGATTACATTAATTCGATATTTTTTAAAATAAAATTTTAGATATTTAAAAACTATATGGAAAATACTATAAATTGCAACTTTTTCCATATCAATATGATGAAAAAATACATCTTAAAATGTTAGTCAAAATTCATATCGTTTGACTCCCAAAAAGGAAATAATGATAATTAAAAAGGAACGGGGGAATTTATTACTCTCTCCATCCCAATTTATATGAGTTAGTTTGAATTGACACGAAGTTTTAGAAAAAAAAAACTTTTAAAATTTGTGGTCTAAAATGAGACTTGTATTTGTGTGACTAGAAATCATTTTATTAATGGTAAAATGAATATTTTAAAATTAAATTGTTACTAAATATAAGTCATTTTTTTTTAGACAGACTATGAAAGAAAGTATATCATATAAATTGGGACAGAAGAGATATAATTTTTGTCTCGTTTGAAATAATTGATTGGCATGGAGGAAAAGAAGTTGAAATTTCGTTAGCATGCTTCAATCGCTTTCAGTTTGGGCTTTTGCCAGAGTTTTCCTTAGTTATCCCAAAATCCCTAGACCATTAAAAATCAGCAGTGGTAGTCCTTTCAGTACGAGTCTATATACTTCAACAAAAAGAGAAATCTAGTGGCTAACATTCATTGAGTTAATGTCTTTGCATCTATCAAATCTATAGTGATATATATATAGAGGGCTGATTAAAATTATCTATTGTTATTATTGCCGCTAATTACTAAATATAATATATAGCAAAAATTATATTATTGCCGCTAAATAATCGCTGCAAAATCTTGGAGCGATATGTGGGCAATATGACAAGTTCTTTCTTGCAATCAAGTGGGGGGGGACATGGTAACAACTTGCTTGTGGTTTGAACTAGAATTATCCAAATACTTCCGTTCACTTTCTTTGAAAACTTGGAATTACCACAAAAGGATGGAAAGAGATAACTCATTATTCATTACACTTGTTTATCTTTTCCATATCAAGCCATCCTAAGTAATGAATGAAATATCATAAGAGGCCACACAACCTGTTTTACCTTTATGAAAATCCAAGTTGTAACAGGGATGGCTGGAGAAGTACGGATTCGACATAATTCACTAACTTTGATACATATTTAATAAGCATATAACAAACTTCAAATTCGTGATCCGCTTTTATTTCCATGATGAGCTGACCCCAAATGCTCTTTTAATTCCATGTTGAGCAAGTTGTTAGGAACAGCTAGTTAACTCATAATTACTTTAAGGTCACTACTAAATTGGGTCTGACTTTAATATTTAATGCATATTTCCTGTTCTCCGTAAGCACAATATTTTAATTTCAGAATTAGATAATACATGAAAAGTAAAGAAAAAATTAGATAAAATGTGCATTAAGTTAAAATTCCTTATAAAAAATAACTCAATTGTCACTAATAACCCAAAATGGTAATTTGGGTGCATTTTTGTTTTAACATAATATGATTTGGAGATAGATCACCCATAGGTCTTTCCTTAAGACCTCAATGGAGTTTTTATAGCATTACGAGCTTATAAGTGTGAGAATTATGTCTACAATACCAAATTAATTACCCTTGAATGGAGAAGGTATCAAATTGTATTCTATTGATTAATACTGAGATTTATGTTATTAAGATCATATAAAACATGAAAAACCTCTCATGTTACTGGTTGAGATGAGTAAGGTAACAAGTTCATAATGACGGACTTTGTCTAATCAATTAGGAAATAATGCGATCCAAAAAACTCATCGTGCTTTTATAATGTTTTTATATAATGAAAACCTAAAACACCATAAATACTCATGTGACATAATGGGAATCAATGTTAAAACTTGCATTCAAGTGATTGAAGATGCACAACAACATGGTCAAATTTTGTGAACTTGTAGATAAATTCAAGGTGAAGAGCAAGGGGAAACAAGAAAAAACTATGAAAGGTCGCTAGATATGAAAAATACTTTGTTTGCCTATTGAATTTTATACTACTAAAGTCTTTATCGACATTAGTTAATTGTCATTAGATTCAATGTCACTATAGGCTTACCTGAATTACAAATTTATGTGGATATCTTCAATCCTGTAACCTGATTCAATCATATGGATTATAGTATTACTCAACCATTCCCAATAATTTCTCTATTCTTAAGACAAATGACAACCAGAGAGAATTCAGTATTTCTTCTCTTAATTATAGCTCTGAGAAAAAAAATATGATCAAACTTAGAGTCCAACCCCCAAAAATGGACACTTTTTGAACTCTACAAATCAAAACGGACCCTCTCTAAAAACACAGATTAAAACGGACACTTCACCCATTTAACTTCGTCTGTTACCCCAAAATCCAAAAAAATATTACACAAATTTTAATAACAAAATTAATCACGGATACATTGATACAAATAAATTAGCAAGTAGATGAACCAGAGAGAACATAAGCTTATCTGAAAAAATAGGCAAGGTAAAGACAAGATAGGAAACCTAATAGACATGGAGATTTAAAAAGAGATAGAAGAATAAAATCAAAGAGAGTTGAAGAAAAATAAAGCTCGTAGCAAGAGAATTTATTCCTATCTATTTAAACCTTTTTAGATTATATAAAGCTTCAAGTTATTATATTCGAAGTTTAATACATAAATAAAAGAAAGTAATCTAGGAACTCATTAAACATCATTTGCAAGTCTTTTTAATCCAGGGAAAAAACTCAAATATACCATCGAATTTTGAGAAAAAACTTATCCATGCCATTTGTTACGCCCCTCACGTGCGGGCCTGATTTTTTTCTCATAGGTCAAGCACGAACACACTTTTATTATTTAATTATACTCTCAACATCATTATTTGTTACGACATAAAAATGCAGTTACAATTTTTTTTCCCGAAATTGTATGTTTTTAGTTTTATTTCCAAGTTACGATTAATTTTTAGTATTTCAGCACGTTTCTTTCTTAAAACTACCATAAATTACCATTGTGTATCAAAAAAGTTACGATTAATATTTACAAACTTCATTTTTTTAACCTTTTTCACTTAATAAAAATTCTATTATTTCCGGTACCTGTTATTGATGGGAGATGACAGATATTCAATATAATTAGTGAAGGTGTGCGAAAGTTAGCCCGAATACCACAATCATAAAAAAAAAAACTATTAATTCTTTGGTCATTAACATTAGAAATGCAGTAAAAATACTTTCTAATTTAAGTTTTTTCGAATTTTTTACTAGAACTTCACTTAATATTTTAAAATTTTAAACTAAACTAGTCAAATATTCGTATGCCAACAAAGTTTTTGACAACAAAAATCAATGTAATATATTGAAACAAATGATTAACATTTTGTTAATTTGAAGAAATCATTACCTAATATAATAACTATTACTATCAAATGTCTAACATGAAGCTATATATCATATCAAACTTGTACGAATACTACAATTATAAACTATGAACACTTCAACAACAATGGTTGTACTAATTTCCAACGCGTACAACACATGTATTAACTAGGAAGAAGAATTTTCGTATTAAGGAATTAAAGAATCAAATTAAGTTTACTCATTATTTCGTATTTTAAGACTTGAATATGTTTTAAGCTCTTACTAGAAAAATAAAATAATTATAATAAATAAAAAATGCATTTGTAAATCATGTGTATCATGACCATTCAATACTATCATAGCACTAAGTGATATGTTGACAAAAATAACATTAGAAAAAAGTTTAAGTCTAATTAATTATACTGGTGTCACAAATTTTATAAGTTAGAATAAACTTCAAAAGAAATAAGTCGTCCATAGTCCTCGACTTCCACATCATTTATCTCCATCATGTTTATCTGTGTATCAATAATCACTAAATCAATCATCTTTATATTATTCATATTTTTGTAATTTTACCATCCAAAACTTACCCAAATGAGATTCCAACTACCTCCTTATTTGATACATTCTCAACTTGTAAGATGTTAGTGATCCACTAAAGTATATTATGTCATTTAGTTCTTTAGTGTTGTTTCCTTCACCACTTTCAACAACATTACCCTAAAGAGATTTAAGATTGAGCCTAGCATGATGCAATTTTTACTCTTTAAAAATAGAATACACATCACATAAAATTGTAATTCAATTATTCTCTAAGTAAGAATTCAAAATCAACTAAAATTTAGATTATTAAGTATTTCCTTATTTGAACTATGAAGTTTAAATATTTATGACTTTAAAATAAATTTAAAACTTATTTTATATAAGTCTTTCTTTTATTTGACATTAATATATATTTCTGATAAAATTGATTAATATTTTCTAAAAAATCAATTATTTTTATTAGTTATTATTATTTTTGTTAGGAAGAGAAGTGAACGTTTTTCGTGAAAGAAAGTTTTATAGAAGTAAAATTACAATTTGTTTTGTAATCCTATAAGAAAAATACAACATATAGAAAAGAAGGGAGTAGTCCGGATTTGAAAATACAAATATGAACTATCACATAATTTTCAACAATTCATTTTTCTTTTCCATGACTCCATTATAATATTGCATTATAGGGTCATTTGATTTGAGTATGGAAAGAATTAATTTCAATTTGATTGTCTGAGTGTTGGGGTAGATTATCATAAAGGTATCATAAATGTTTAAGGTATTTTGAGACTAAAAGGTGGAAGGAGGAATATTCTTGAACCAAAAATAAAGTTTAGGTGTACTTTTAAACCAAAAAATGGAAGGAGGGATATTTTTGAGCTATGTTCAATAGATTAAAGCGATTCTTGAATCAAAAATAAATAAATTTTGAGTATTTTTAGACCAAAAAATGAAAAATAAGGATATTTATGAGCATTTTCCGTTTTTTTATTACTCATATATTTAATTATAGAAGTTATCTCAGACATTCTATCAATATTTTTTTATTTTAGTCTAGAAAATAATATTTATTTATTTTATAAGAAAATTGTTTCATAGATTAAACAAAATATCATGATTTTAAAAAAAGTGAAAAGGAGAAAAAGACTGATATTCTATGAGTTAAATAAGTCTTTAGAAAAGTCAATTAGAAAAAGGGGAGGAAAAAAATTAATTATTCAAATTTGAGAGGAAGATGAAGGAGAAGAGTTCGATTTTCAAAGTAAAATTGAAGGATAAAAATAATTTTAACCCATTAAATATTGCATGGATCAAACTATTCGAAAGACAAACATGCCTTTTTAAATAATTAAATATTCATGTATAACATTTTATGAAGTATTATTTTCTACATAATAATCTTTATTGAGCTAGTTAAATAGGATTACGATTCATCATCATTTTTACGAATTTTTTTTATAAAAAATATTATATGATTCATATTATATTATTTAATAAAATATTGTACAATGTTTTAAAAATAATTATAATTGATTGACTCATTGACATAGGTACCCTTCTCCAGCTGTGCCACTCTTCAGAAATTTTTAATTTTAGTAATCATAAATTCATAATGTAAGCTAATTAGCCAAATAACAAGAGAAATAAAGATAATTTCAAAGAGTCAACAGACCAAAAATGGGCATTTAAAGCCAAGAATTATGCATTTCTCTTTCCTAATATGATTAGGAAATAACTCACCAAGAGGTTTTCTCATAAAAAGCCAGTGGAGTTTATAACATTATGAAAGTGTAGGAATCATATGTTAAAGACCAATTAGGTTGTGTATCGATCGGTTCGCTTTTAAATTTTATCAGTTTGATATATTAGTTTTCGATTTTTAAATATGCTAAATTGATAATCAAACCAATAAGATATTTGTTATCGATTTTCGATTTATCAATGCTTTCAAAACAAATATATAACTTGTTCAACAATTTGACGCAAAAGAGGCATACATCGAAAAAAGCAAATCAGACTAAAAAAGAGATAAATTAAATTACTCATTGAGTGCAAAAAATATGCTTAGTGTAATAAAAGTATAGAAAATACTCACAATTTACAGCGCCGTCACCTAACCCTTGTCATCGTCGTTGCAAACCCTAGTCGTCGTTGTTGCAAACCCTTTAGGTTTTGAGTAGTGTTAATTGTGTAGGGTCCTTATAGTTATAGTCTAGTAAATTATTATATTCTTAATGAGTTATCGGTTAACCCAAATAACTCAATATTAAAAAATTAATATCGAACCAATAACCTAATAATTTTTTTTTATAAAACCATTAAATAACCATTAACCCAATAATTTTTTTAATAAAACCATTATATAACCGTTAGCTCAATAAGTCAATAACAATAAATCAATAACATTTTTTTGGGTTCGATTTATCGTTGATTTGATTTTGCACACCTCCAAGCACAATAGTAAACCCCTACTAATTGGAGAAAGTATTTCAGATTATATTTTACTGATTAACACGTCGGGTCGTTTCGTTGGGAATAAGTTATCCCAGGATTAGTTATCCTAGGGTTAGCTATCCTGAGATAACTTATCCCATCACTATGATATAAATGGTGGGATAAGTTATCTCAAACATGACAACCAAACAAGATACAAAATTTTTATCCCATCACTATTTATTTTTATCCCTCACACCAAACGACCCCTCAGAGTTATGCTTATTAGATTAGATAAAACATGAAAAACCTATCCGATGCAGTTAGCGAGAGTCGTGGTAGTTCAGTTCGAAAGGAAAGCCAGTTCTTAATAGTTGATGAAGAATAGTCAATTAAGTCGTTCAAAGGCTAATAAAGAGAAGCAAATGAGATGTTTTACAGACCACATCTCATATTACTGATTGAGCTGAGCAAGGTAACAAGTCCCTGACCGCAGACTTCATCTAATCAATCAGGCGATAATGCGAACCAAAGAGCGCATCATGCTCAACACTAAGGGTAGTTTGGTGTGAGGGATAAGAATAAATAGTCCTGAGATTAAAAAAAATAGTCTTGGGATAAAAATTTGGTGTCTTGTTTGATTGCCATGTTTGGGATAACTTATCCCACCATTTATACCATAGTGATGAGATAAGTTATCTCATATACATAGTGTGATAGGTTATCCCAGGATAATTAATCCCGGGATAACTTGTTCCCAACCAAACGACAATGACAACCTGAAACACCATAAACATTCCATGGGAATCAATGGTAAACTTGCAATCAAGTGAAAGAAGATGCACAACAGCTTGGTCAAAATTTTGAAACGGGGAAATAAACAAATATTTAGAAGGTTGCTAGACATAACAAAGGACAGAATGACTTTGTTTGCCTTTGTCTACTTTATGTTACGACTCTTCTGCAATGTCACTGCTCAAGACATTGATGACATAATAAAACACACCCCTCAAGGTTCTGTTTTGCTATCTTATACACCAAAGAACATTAGATCACTACTACGTAAAATAATTCACCACTGTAATTTATTATAATTCATAAAAGGCTAAAGTTTAAGAAAGTCATATGAGAATCTATTATCTTACAAGAACGATCCATGTTAGATTGCGCTAAACTTGAATATTGTGTTTCCCTTGTTTCTTCTGCTTAATGAAGTAATCAAAGTACTACCAGAACACATTCTTATTTTTTCATAGTAATATCTTCCATGAATTGCAAAATTCTATTGATATCTTCAGTCGAAGGGATTATAGAATTACTCAACCCTTCCCAATAATTTCTCTTTCTTAGCACAAATGACACACATCTCTCTTCATGATATTCCTGCGTTCCTTTCACCGGAGAGTTTAGATGAACAGCTCCTGTAGCAAGAGGAAACAAAGATAGAATCTGCGATCCGACTAAAGGACAAGGCCAAGCTATTGGCTACAAGAGTTTTGGACAAATCAGAGCATGCATGGTCCAGAGAAACAAGGGTTTTGGACAAATCAGAACATGCATGATCCAGAGAAGGGTAGAAAAACAAAGAAAAAAGGAAAACTCTCAGGAAGAAGATACAGGGAACATGAGGAAAGCAGAGCTATAATGTACACCCAATTTCAGAAAGAAAACCAAGGTTTGTAAAACATGAACTAACATTTATATTCCGGTAGCTTAGAGAAAAAATACAATCGAATTTTATACATTAGAAAATAGACAACCAGAGAGGCAGAGAAACAAGAGCTCATCTAAAAAGGATAGATAAGGTAAAGACAAGAAAAGAAACCCAACAGATACGGCAATTAGAAGAGACAAAGCAGAATAACAAAAAAGAGAGTCGAAGAAAGACGAGAATGTTGAGGGGAAGCAAAGGAAAAGACAGGTGCCACCGCAAAGCAACCAATGAACTGCTGGGAAGAGCATAAAGTCATAAATGAGAATTTGGTCACTCAAAATTTAGTAAATCCCAGAAGTACCTTCTCCGTCCTCCAAACTCACACTTATTAATGCCAAAATAAAAGACTAAGCGTGTGAACTTTATGATACAAATATTAATCTCATTATCCTTCCATATGCCAAAGTAAATAGAAGTATAGAAGAGCAACTACATAGATATTCTCTCAAAAGTGAGTTTTAGATCAAAATCTAGACCTGTGTCACAAGCAAACGAGACGAACAGATTTGATTTTATACTTGGCACAAGGAAAAATTGCATGTTATCTAAGCTTATTTTTACAAATAAAAGAACATAAAAGCAGGCAATGAGTTTACCTCGTATTCCCCATGTGAGAGAGCATCCTTTAATCATAGTTTTTAGGCCTTTCACGAAAGTAAAGTCCTTTTCCTACAATAAAAGGTGGAGGAAAGGAATCGAGCCATTGTGTTCTTCAACTTTAGGACTTAAGATAGTCAGACAAAAAAAACCACAATAATTTTGCAATTTTTGGGAAAACTGATCTGGAACCTGTTTATGACAATGATGCATTCAGTGATGTGAAACATGAATGCAGTAATTAGGAAACTCCCTTGATAAGAAGAGGGTGCTGGTAGTGAACTAACAGGCATGGACCACAACCAAGAAATCTTTTATATAAATGAGAAACACACACTGCAGAAAATATCACATCATGGATACCGCTTATCATGAAAATTTAACATAAATTAATTAGATGAGGAGGAAAATCTGGTGTGCTTAAGCTCGGCTTCCAGATTAAGACTACATAACACAGAAAGAATAATTTGATAGTATCACCATCAAAAGGTTTTCTTTAAAACTCATTTTAGCAAGAGACTAATCAAGGAAAGCCAGAGGGAAGCAAACAGCTTTAATCTTTCTCAGAGGTCAACAAAAATAACTTAATGGGATTATGCATACCTCAAACTGCATATCATGCTGGAAAATGGTGCTCTAAAAATTTATAAACTAAGTTATTTGGAGAAAGCAAACCTCAATGCCACAAAAGGTTGTTTATTGATGTTGAGGGATTCAATATCCAGTTTAGTATACAACTGGTTTACAAAAAGTAGAGAACTCATTGGTCTCAAATAATACCCAGTCGCCTATGTTAGCAGGAACCTAATTGGTGCACCAAATTGACTAGGAACAGACACCAGACTTTCATCTACACAAGATTATTTTCTCTCCCGAAAAAGGTTCTATTTCCTTCGCTCCAAAGTAAAGGAGCGACATAAAGACCAGCTAAATCATACATTTTCAGCACGGTCCACCACAGCTACTACGACCTGGGATACAATAATAGGTCATTCAGAATCATTACAGTTTCAGAAACTGGCTCCATTTTGATGAGGAAAATAAACCTGCTACTCACGTTTTGGGAATGCCACTGCTGGGATTTTCCTTTCAGCTGCTGAGTTCAACTACAGCGCCCGGATTGTGCCAAACGGGAATGGCATTGGTGGCAAGTGTCTTATCTATAGCAATTTCAGAGGCCATAAATGCCACAACTTGCACCTTCCTCTAGACTCTAACTCACTCTTTAAAACATCAGCACCAATGTAGAGGTGTTTCTGTGGTCTGTGGATACATTCGCAGAAAACTGATTTGGAAGATGAAGAAAAACAAATAAAATTCTATTACAAGGTAACAGCTTGTTCATGAAGTGCACTTTCTCCCGTTCCATGACCTGTTTAATGCCAAAAAGTCAACCACATCACATTATACTACCACGAGTTAGATAACATGGGCCATTAAAAAAGGAAGCAGCTTTCTTTCATTGTTACAACATATAGAACTACAAGAAAAAAAACTTTTAACAAACAGAAATTCAGTCACTTGAAGTCCAAATCTGATCGATATCAATCAATTAAGACTAAAAAAATGTAGTTGTCACCGGTCGCAAAAATCCCTGCTTTTGCTTCAGTAATTGTTAATGTTATCCGGTCATTATAAACTTTTTGATGGCTGTTTCCTTTTACTAATTGTGTGAACTTTCAATGACCACACATTTAAGGGTAAAATTTCTCTTCACTAATTGCCCATTTAGACATTTGATCATCCTGGTTGATATAGAGTTTGAAAACACATTTCTCCTTGTTAGTATGAAATTTTAACAAAAAGGGAGTCCCAATTCATGTGATGTAGTTTGGCTTGGCAAGGAGTTTAAGTAAAAAAAAGACTTTTGAAACCTGTAGTCTAAAATAAGTCATAGATGTTTATATAGCTATAAATCATTTCATTAAGGATAAAATTGGCATTTTAAAGTTAAATTGTTACTAAATATAGAAATGTGTTATTCTTTTTGGGATCGACTAAAAAAGAAAGCCAGTCATATAAATTGGGACAGAGGGAGTATACTATAGATTAAAATATTGGAATATTTTTACTGATACAAAATACTTTGGAATAATTACACCAATCAACCAAATGTAGCTTAAAGAAACTTTTTAAGCTATAGATGCACATTAATACACCAATTAGAAACATGAATTTAGCTTAAATACGTTTTTACACTAACAAAGATTTCTTCACAAAAGAATCAAACACTAAAATAGGAAGTTTCACTTCACATGACAGCAGTAGTAGCATTTCACTCCATCTTCTGGTAACCATCAGCAATTCTGTAATCAACCATAAAAGCAACAAAAGAAGTCCCACCGAGAGAAGTAATAACAGCCATAAGCAACCATACCCAAAAAGGAGCAGCAACAGCATAAAAATAAAATCAAAAGCAGCACTACTTGACAGCAGAAGATCACACATCAGAAAAAGAGAAGCAATAGCATCTAAACCCAAAAAAGCATGGCTGCCCTTAAAACAGAAAAATCCACAACATATCATTTTGTTCATTGAAGGCTTCACAGATCAATGATAGAAAACAAGGGGCCAAATTCAGCATTAACCGTCACATCAAGATAATACAAGAACAAGCAAAAAGGTGTAAAATGAACTAACACTGAGCTAGAAGTATCCTATAAATATGACATGGCTCAATAATACACAGATAAGATGATTGCAAATGTTCTCAATCTGGTAGAGATACAAACACGCAACGGTTAACTGAACTTATGTAAAGCAAGCAACCAACCATCTTCTCTTTTCTAAATTGTAGTCCAAAGATCAACAACCTTCAGATTCATCTCTTTGCACAGCTCTATACAAGCCTCTGAATACTGTCAACAGAACGCATTTGTTCGGATCAGTTCACTGCTATATGAACTGTTTGTCTAAGAGATGAAACACTTGTCTCAGTAATAAAAAAGAAAAAGCAATTCAGCGACAAGGAAATTTGGAAACAAGTACATCAAAAAAATAAAAAACTTGACGCAGATGATATACATTGAGTTACCTTGTATTTTCATGAATTTAGCCTAATCAGCAGGTGGGCATCTGAGAAGATAATGTGATTATTCTCTGCACACCACCCCAAAAAGAAAAAGGAAGGTCAAAGACAAATTGACATACAACAAACAAGTTTATTTATCAATGTGAAAACCAAGACAAATAAGTGACACAAGTCCAAGGTTTTTGGATCATTATGTATCTTTCCAAATCATTATGTACCTTAATGTCTATATGGAATGTTGAGCCAGCTATTAAAATTCCAGCTTGTCATAACCATATATTTTCAAACTAGGGTAGAGGGTCAAATGCCCCTAAACTTCGCGAAATGGTCTAGATATGCGTGTTAGCATGATGGACAGCTCATAGATCATGAATTAATAGTGAATAATTGTATATATTAATGTAACTATATAGTATTGTATATAAGTGTAATCATAGAGATTTGTTGTAGTAATCAAAGAGAATAAATATTGTGATAAAATTGCAGATTTGGAGGAATGATATAACAGATTTACAGGGATAGAATAGTTGATCTTAAGAAATATAATTTGTATACTTTCTATTTAATTGCGAGATTCTCAATTTGAGAGGCATTCAGCAGAAATTTGACATGGTATTAGAGCCTTCTCTTGGTTGTCTTGTTTCATAGAATCCATGTTCCTTCCAAAAAAAATTGAAAATCTTGGGTTTGTTGACTGTTCGTCGACAATCAGTCCTTAACACCTAAAACTTTTGGTCTTGGTCATTCTAGTTGTTTTCTTGAGTCATATTGTTTCTAGTTTTCATAGCTATTTTTTTATTATGATGTTTGCATAGCTATTCAAGAGCATGAATTCACATCACTTTTGGTCCTTCAGTGTTTGTTTCACCGAAAAATTATTCTTCCTGGGGATTTCAATTTCAGTTATTTGTCACCGGAAAAGAACTATGGGGTCATACAGATGGAGGTGATCCTGCTCCAACTGATCCTACAAAGTTAAGTAAATGGAAGACTAAATATGCTCGGGGACACGTCAGTTTCTAGTAGAAAAAATGATGCTTCTTGATACACCAACATCAATTTGAGGGGATGTTAGCATGATGGACAGCTCATAGATCATGAATTAATAGTGAATAATTGTATTATTAACGTAACTATATAGTGTTGTATATAAGTGTAATCATAGAGATTTGTTGTAGTAATCAAAGAGAATAAATATTGTGATAGAATAGCAGATTTGGAGGGATAATAAAGCAGATTTAGAGGGATAAAATAGCTGATATTTAGGGATAGGAATAACGGATCTTTAGGGATGTAATTTGTCTACTCTCTATTTAATGGCAAGACTCTCAATTTGAGAGCCATTAAACAAAAAATTGACAATACACTCCGTTAATAGTTGGAGTCAATCACGCTCTTGATGTTATAAACTAACACACATTTGACCTTATTTTCCAATCCAACAAATGGAATCATTAAGAAAATAATAAAATCCATAAAACAAAAATGAAAATAAAAAATGAAATAAGAAAAGAAAATAAAATGCCTAGGTGTGGGAAGCAGACTAGGTTTTTCAATCTGGAACGATTTTTATTTTGTCCATGACAAAAATTATTGTCGTTCCACCATAACATTAAAAAAAAGTTTATAACTATACAAATACAGGGGTTAAAGTTTAGTGACCACACGTGAAATTAACATATTAATATAACTAATAACTCATCTGCCAGCGGAGCAATTAAATTAAACAAAAAAAGGAAGAGCAAATTACAGAATGTACCTGAATTCAGTAGTCCACACAGTTATTTCTTCAGATATTTGCTTATACTTGATCGAAGTTGGATATTCACTGTCAGGTGATGGTGCATACAGTAAGATGTCCAGCAACAAATCTGATAGGACCTGTTGATTTTCACTTAGTCGCCATAGACTATTAATGGCTTAATTTCCTCTGAAATTTTCCGGATAATACATTCTTGTGAGCAATAACATCACCTTGGCCAACAACAGCATTCTATTACACTGCCAAGAAAAATTCTTCTTTCTCAATGGTCAGCAAACCATCCTCAATGTTTTGCAACATTCAAGTGATCTTAGACATCTGCCTCCCACAAGCAGCACTTGCCTCTAGATACTGCTCTGGCTTTCTGTCAAATATGTGGCCTCCAACAATAAGTTTGTAAAGCACATACCATCCAGAGGAATTTTTATTTACTGACAAATGTATGCCAACTCTTTCATCTGAGAATGACACTTCTTTTTCTGTTGCCTCTGAACTCGTAGAGCTTTGCTGCAATTCGGGATCAGGAAAAAAATAAACGTGACAAAACTAAAAATGACGAAAATAAGATAAGGAGACTCCTCTTTTCAATAAGAAAAACAAAAAAAAAAGATCAAATTAATTAAGCATTCAATATACCCTCTATAGGATTTACATTTTGTTCGGTATCTAGTCTTCTTCCCAGTGGCAGAATTGATCCACTAACTTGTGTTAACCTATTTGGGTGCCTATGCAGTTTATCCAAAAATCTAAACATGAATAATCAGGAGAACACACATATCCAGGATTACCTAAAGGTTATCAACTGCACATAGCATACAATCACTTCACAAATTAGACACGACCAGTACATAGGAGCCACTTATCATATTCCTGAAAAAGGAATAACAAATAGGATTATGTACACCTGAGAACCTCCAGGTCAATAGGTCATTGGAGAATAATATACTAACTAGAAACTGTACACAAAAAAATAGAGTTCAGAAATACAGAGAGCCGGTTGCTTACAACAAATTACAAATGGAATCCTGAGTGTACACAAGCTACAATGTGCAGCTCCATACAGAAGTCCATATTCTGTTGATACACACGGACAAGGGAAGGAAGCCCAACAATATCAGAGAGATCATACCCAGCCTCTAGCTTGTGTTCATCATAAATCTTCTTTTCTTAAGAAGCAAAGCATACATAAAACGAGCTTCGTGCCACTTATTTTCTTCACCTAGTATACAAATCAACAACTTAAGATTATGGCCACAAGGGACATATTTATTGGCAAGCATATCGTGACATATCTTCAGTGCATGAACTCTCCAATTATTAGCACAAAGAGAACTGAGAAGACTTTCATATGATGCCTTAGAAGGGGCCAATCCTCTTTTAAGCATAGTGTATGAGAGTGATAGAGCATCCATGAGCCTTCCATGCTTGCATAGACCTCTAATTAAAGTGTTGTAGATGATGTTATCTGGAGGACAACCCTGTGCATTCATTCTGTTGAAAAGACCAACAGCACAATCAATTTCACCACTTCGGAAATGCCCATCAATTAGAATAGTAAAAGTAACTTGATTTGGTTGGATGCCTTCATTTTGCATCGTATGAAGGTGCTTGTATGCATCTTCCATACTCTCTGCCCAGCAAAACCCAGAAATTATGCCATTATATAAGTACAAATTTGGCATTAGGGGAGAGGCCTTCACTTTATTTATCAGCCGAAGTGCAAGAAATTTTATTTGTTCCTGAGAGCTAACTGAGATTTTCAAACATTTTTCATTAGGCAACATAGCACTCTGATGAAGTAGACGGAACAACATTTCCTTAGATTCTTCATACTGTCTCTGTGGAACAAGCCCTTTCCCATCGACTGGCCTAATATTTCTAGAAACACCACTGACCAAAGTAATATAAGTTACCAAGTCTCGCTCAATCTCACTTCTTTCCATCAAATCAACCAACTTAAATGCGAATTCAAACTCTCTCTTCCTTAAGAATTGTTTTATAAGAGAAGTATAAAGAACAGTATTTGGCATGAAACCCTCTTCTATCATTCGATTGAGGTATGCACAACCCTTTTTTATCATGTTTTTCTTAACTAACCCATTTATAAGAGCAGTATAAGCATAGTGGCTTGGTTGAACTCCATCTTCCAACATTTGAACGAAGAGCTCATGGGCCTGAATAGCTAGCCCATTTCTTGATAGAGCATTAATCATTGTCACAAACAAAATTTTATCAGGATAAATTCCAGCCTCGAGCATTCTCCGGAAAACTCCAAGTGCCTCGTCTATTCTCTTTTTTCTACCCAAACACCCAATGACGGAGTCATATATAGCAACACTAGGCTTCAATCCACTCTCTTCCATTTGGTCCAGAACTTCTAATGCTGATTGTATGTCACCCTGTTTACAGTATTCATTTACCATAATCAAGAATGTTGCTTGATTTGGAACTTGACCTTGATCTTGCATAACTTCAACAAGGAACTTGGCATCCTCATGTAGTCCCTTTTGGTAAAGGCACTTGATCATGGAATTATAAGCTGACAGTGAAGGCTGAAGAGAAAGGCTTGACATCTTATCCATGCAAAGCTGAGCAGAATCAAGTTCTCCTCCTAGACACAAAGCAATCATATATATATTGAAAGCAACACTAGCCAGAGGTAAGTTTCTTGCCGCAATTTCTTCCAAGAGATAATCAATATCAAGCATGATATCTGTAGTAACTTTACGACTGGTAGGGCTAGGGATGTAAGAGAGGTCAATACCACAACCGTTCTTGGCAATAGCCCGCAAAAATGTGCATGCTAGACTAATCTCTGACCCTCTTGGATGATTGCTGATCAAGGTAAAAAACAGAACATGGTCAGGAACTAAGCCAGTGTACAACATCTTCCTGTATAAGTCATCTACTTCAGCTAACCGATTCTCTTTATAAAGTGCAGAGATCAAAGCAGTATAAGAGTGAACACTGGGAGGAACATTGCACTGATTAATGTCATCCAATAGCCTCAATGCGCAATCAATTTTATGGTCCTTGCAATACTTGGCAATCATGATTTGGTAACTTACCGCATCAGGTTCTAATCCAAATTCAACCATCTGCTGATTCAGCATCCAACCCTTGTCGAACATGCCCAAGTTTATAAACCCATTTATCAGCGTGTTGTAAGTATACTTATCCGGTTCACAGCCCAACTTACGCATTCTGAGAAATAACATCATAGCCGTTTTCATTTTCTGGATCTTGGAATAACCGTTGATGAGAGTCGTGTACATGACTTTATCCAAAACAAAACCATAAGATTCCATATCCATGCTCAACAATTGCGCTTCCTCAACTCTGCCTCTCTTAGACAACGAAATAATTAATGTTTTAAACAAATGAACTGTGGGTGGTACCCCTCTATCACACATTTCGTCAAACACATAGAGTGCTTCATCTAAGTACCCGCGGAAACACAAACCATCCACTAACTTATTGTAACAACTGAAAGCCAGTAAAACCTCTGAATTAACAGCTTCAACAAAAACATCAAATCCATCCAAGATTCTATCTTGGCCACAAAATCCCTTAATAAGATCATTACACGTGCTACTACAAGGCATCAACTTCATATCCACAAGTTTATCAAAAAGCAACTTAGCTTCCTCCAATTTACCCAAATTACAATAACAAATCGCCATGGAATTTAATACAGAATGGTTCGGCTCAATACCTCTGTTCAAAATGCAATCTACATAGAGAGCCTCAGCCTTCAGGGTTTCTCCGGATGTCACAAGTTGCCGAATGAGAAAAGCATAGCTAGTTGCATCAGGCTCAACTCCACGAGAAATAGAAAATTCAACAGCAGAGATAGCTTCAGAAACTGATGAGGAGCACTTGATGATTCTCCGAATTACTTTCTGAGCTGAATCGAACAACCCACGAACTATTAAATTCTCTGCAAGTGAATAACACAAGGTCTTGTGATTAACTGGGGAAGTGTGAACACATGATATTGCTTCCGAAGGTAAAGGGGAAGTAGTTAAAGGTCTCTTTGTTCTTGAGAGATGGAAGCACAAGCGAGTGTGCAGTCCACGTCCATGCTTGGTCATTCTAGAATGGAGAATGGCGTTGGGGGAACTGAGAGGACCACCGGCGGCGGGTCCTTATGATTGTATTTTTGAGCATATGACGGTATAATAGCCTCTTCAATTTCAGTCTTCTTTTTGTCTGCGGGGCAGCAAATCATTCAAACTGCACAAATGCCTTTTTTTAGGTCACTCTTTTAAATCAATTGGTTAAATTTGTAAGCTAAAAGAAAAAAATTACTCCATTCAGCAGCAACTGCTTTTAAGGGTGAAATTTAACTCATTAGATTCACAGGGAGAATTTAAAGAGGTCCATAAAAAAGGCCTTGGCACAACGGAACTGTTTTCTTATAGGCCTTGGCACTACGTAGAGGCTTGATAATCGGAATAAGAAAATTTGGCATGGTATACCAATTAAAATCGTGTTTGGCATTGCTGCTAAAAATTAGTACTTATCTTTAGAAAAACACTTTTTAAAAATATTTTTTCAAAAAAGTGCTTTTGAAAAAATAATAATTTGTATTTGGCTAAATTATTTGAAAAGTGTTTTTTATAAGCAAACTACGATTAAGTATTTTTGAGAGCAAACTACGATTTAGTGTAAATATTAATATACTTTTAATATTAAGATTATTTTATAGAGAGAAACTAGTTTAAACATCTATTACAAAAAATTAAATTAAATTTTTATTTTTATTAAATTAAAATGTTCATATTCAAATTTTCAATCAATATTATACATTTTTTTGAAGGGTTGAAATCTTTAATTGTTATTTTTTCTTTTTTTTTCTAATCTTACAAAAATATTGTTGTTACCTTCTTCTTTTTCTAATTCTGCAAAATAATACGTAAAATAATAATAGATAAACATAAAATAAAAAATAAAATTTATTATATAAAAATAAAAAATAAAATTATTAAATGGAACTTAACCAAACATATGAGTTATGTTAATTAATTAATTAATAATAATAATAATAATAATAATAATATATAT
>JAJONR010010406.1:0-33330 GCA_029582245.1 Solanum etuberosum
ATTTTTTTCCTTACTACTTTTTTTAGAAAAATTAAATAGATTACTAATAGTGTTTGCTACTTTCTCTTTACCGGTATTTTTTTTGCTAGAACTCATATTTAATAAAATGTGAAGTGTAATATAAAAATAATAATAACACAAAAATTAATTGCGAAAAATTAAATATAAATATTATGAAACGAATGTACCAAACGTCTGCGTTAATAGCAGACGTTATAACCGATTCTTGAAGCTTGTAGTTTGATGTAAGTTGTAATTTGGAACTTCAATACTTGATAGCAAATATGAGAATTAAGATATATATTATGATATAATATGAAATTTTAGAATTGAAGTATATATATTATGATATAATATGAGAATTTATAATTGAGAATTAAATGGAATCAAGAATTAAGATTTAAGAATGAGAGGATATAGGAAATAGATGAGAGAATATATGATTTTGTAAGAAATAATGAAGGATAGGGGTATTTATAATATTAAAAATGGATTAAAGTGTATTTTTTATAACTTTAGGGTTTAAATTAAAGTTTTAAAAGTAAGGGTGGTAGGGGTGTTGGGGAAGTGAAAAGGCTGATTATATCCGTTGGGGGCCCACTAGCCGTTGCCCCAACGGATAGAATTTGAAAAACAAAAAAAATAAAAAATTAATACATGTTCTGCGAAACCGGCCGGTTCAGCCGGGCCGGGTCGACCGGGACGATATGCCGAACCGTCCCCTAACCGGTCCCCCTACCCTAAATCCCCCAGACTGCGAAAACATACGGGACCGGGTCCGGCAAGACGGATCTCGAGCCGGTCGCGGGGCGGGGCGGGGCGGGCCGACCCGGTCCCCTTGCCAGGCCTAGGGGGGACTGGGAGTGAAGGATCTGGCAGCCCACAATAGAAGCATGTTAATGAAATGGCACTGGAGATATAATTTGGAAGATCCCAGGCTATGGAAAGATGTCATCACAGCAAAATATGGAAGTCACTCTAACTTGACATCCAATCCAGTCACAATACCTCATGGCAAAGGAAGAGTATTTGAGCCCTATGGCAGGATTTCTCATCCAATACATCTTTTGAAGTGGGAAATGGGGCAACCATCAAGTTTCAGAAGGATACATGGGTAGGGAACTCACCTCTAAAGCAAACCTTCCCATATATTTTCCTTATTACAGCCAATCAAAACTCCAGTATTGCATAGAATAGAGAGAACACCCAGAGCCCTCTTTTGAGAAGACATCTTCAAGTTAGGAAGTTGATGACTTAATGACCCTCCTGGACTCTTTGCAGAACTTTACAGTGAACAATCACAATGCAGACAGGCTGAAGTGGGGTAGCTCAAGAGAAGGGTCATAATCAGTCAAGTCAGCCTTGCCCTTATGTGCTCCAGTAAGACAATGATTGATTTATGGCCTTGGAAGCTGATTTGGAGAACTAGACTCCCTACAAAAGTGATGCGCTTCAGCTGGAAAGTCTTAAAATGAGCATGCTTGACACAAGACAACCTCAGCAGTAGAAAAATCCAGCTAGTCAATAGATACCACATGTGTCGTTCCAGTTTAGAATCTACCGCCAACCTCTTCATTCACTGTCCAGTTGCAGCAGATATTTGGTGCATGTCTTTAACATTATCTAGACTGCAATGTACTATGCCTTACAAAGTCAACAGAGTTTTATGAAGCCTGGTGTCTCAAGAGAGTTGAGAAAACCGTCAAGAAAATCTGGAATATGGTACCTGCATGTATTTTTTGGTGTTACGACTTGAAAGAAACCACAGTTGTTTTGATGGTGTTTCAACTCCTATTAGTACTCCGAAAGGCAGATGTTTAGCTACCCTGTTTAGTTGGGCTAATCTTTCCCATGTAAATAACCCCAACTTATTTTTGGAATTTGTCTATTTTCCAGAGCTCCTTTTTCACCCCTTTTTTGTAATTTATGCATCTTCTTCATGCCTTTATTGATATCTCACTTTATGGCTATTTTGGTAATTCAACTTTACAACTTTATGCTCTTCCTACTTTTACATTTAGAATATAGTATAAATATGATATAGATTGAGTGAATATATCATGTAACAAATAAAGTATTTTCATTCATTTAGCAGACAATCTCTACTACCTCCGGTCCACTTTATTTGTCGTTCTTACTAAAAATAGATGATCCAAGATATAATTAACTATCAGTTTCCACCTTTATCCATAAAAATGTGGAGAGAAATTAATGTGGTGAAAAAGAGACTAGTATTAAATTGAGATCAAAGAATAAATACGAATAATTTAATCAAATTGTTGTTTTAGTTAATGTTTTCTTAAGGAGCGTGCAAATAAAACATGACAAGTAGAATGGACCAGGGGGAGTACCCTACATATCCAGGGGACACATTGAAATTTGAATCACCCAAAATAAAACAAGTAGAGAGAAAAATAGTGGACAAATGTAGGATAAACCTATGACTGCCAAACAACATTCAAAATCAAATATTCCTTTTTCATACTTTAACTAAACATCTTTTGTCCAAATGCCAAGCTACTTTGTAATTCAATAGGCTACTCGAGTCCAAAAATAGTTAAAGATGTTTAGTTACTAGTAATTGGCATGGTCTCTATTGAATGACAAGTTGGCCTGAAGGTTGTATAGGTGAAATTGGAGAGGCATCACTACTATGATAATCATCCTGAACTTGAGCTGCAAACTGCAAATTCCATAGCAAATCCTCCATCGATGGCCTGTCCACCGGATCCTCATACAAACACCTGCAGCACATCTCTACCATTGTCCTCAATGATTCACTCGAACATGAACTTCTTCTTATTGCTACATCAACCACATTCACTCCATTGCCCGTCATGCTTACTTGCAACTAGTACATCAAATAACAATTAATGAGCCAGAACTCTATAGATAAGTAGTATAATTTGCATTAATAATACCTCAGAATCATGAATAGGCACCAATAACTACATAACATTCTTCTTATTTGAGTTTTGATAGATAACTTTACAGTTTTTGCATCTAGAAGAATCAAATGATGTGTACATTTTAACCTCTGTATTTTTCTGGATATGCATCTTATTGCAGTATTCAAATGTTCACAGCTCCATCTGAAGTTTTTTCATTTGCCATGTACACTCTCTGAGCTTATTCACTTCGTATTTCTCAGAGCTATACAAAGGTAATTAAAACGAGGCAGATGATAAGTGTGTTTATGGTACCTGATTTCGTAGAAGTAGGATGTCATTTTTGGTTTTTATCGGTCTCCCTGTAATGATTTCCAACAGTATAACTCCAAAGTCGTACACATCCAACTTCTCTTCATATTTTTCCCTATAAATCAGTGTAGGTAAGAATTAAAGTATGTCCATGCTTCAGAATCAATCAATAATACAATATTTTCTGAATTTGAGTGAAAATGCATGTAAATAATAAGTTATAAATTCATAGAATGATTTATCCTATGCTGCTCTAGTTAGACAGTTATTTGTACACACCTCTGGTTATAACCAACTGGAAAAGTTTGACAGTATTCCTGCAAATATGCATAAGTTAGTATTGTGGCATATATATGAACTACTTTTGCTGGTGTGAGTAGAAGAATGACATGAACTTTGGAAAGTTGGTAGTCACACCTTTCCGATATTCTCCGACAGAACAGGCAGATTGTAGCTGCTAATTTTGGCGACAAGGTTCTGATCCAGCAAAATATCTGTTATCTTCAAATTATTCAAAAAGAGGCCAGGGATAATTCCATTATGCAAGAATTGTAGGCCCTTTGCTACCCCTGTAGCAGCTGCTATACGTTGTGTCCAGGTTAGTTTCCGTCTAGCATGTTTATCTGCAAATAAGCAACAGAGAACATCAAATTACTGAAGCACATTTACATCCAACAATAGGGAAGGGGTAGATATCTGCTTGTCAAGTAATTACCAGAAATCCATCTCCTTAGGGTCCCATTAGGTACGTACTCAAAGACGAGAAAAATTCTGCTGACACTTGAATCATCCGAGTAAAACTGAAAGCAGTGTCCAAGAGCACTGACCAAATGCTGATGTCTGAGCTTGGATATCAACTCTATGTGATGCATAAAATTTTGCCTAGTGTTGCTTCTTTTCATTATCTGGCATCTAATCGTAACGTAGGAACCATCTCTCATCTGCCCTCTGTACATCTGAATCCAAAACAGAAAACGTTTGTGAGCCTTAGTCCTCGAGAACAGCTGGTAATATTAATAGGTTTACTCTTCAAGAGTCAACCTCATCCTTTTGTGCCAAAATGATAGAGAACAAACAGATGCATTACTACTACAAGTCCACACCACCTCTCTAATATAACACCCATACTCATACATACTCGGTATAATCCCAAGTGGGATCTGGGGAGAGTGGGGTGGGGTGTACGCAGCCTTACAGCCTTACAGGTAAAGAGGTTGTTTTGATAGATACTCGGCTCAAGTAAAACATATAGAAAACAAGTGTGTAAAGCAAACATAGTCGAAGTAGTCATGCTGAAAATAATGAAGAAAAGATTAGTAGCAACAACAACAAAATAATACAATAACTGAAGCAAAGGAAAAAACCATTAAAACTAATATCGAAGAATAAGATCGTAGAAGGGTAGTAATAACAATACTAAAAAGGGAAACTAGACAACACTCTGACCTAGTAACCTTCTACCCTAATCCTCGACCTACATATTTTCCTATCCAGGGTCGTGTCTTCGGTGAGCTACACGTAAGTCGTGTCATGTCTAATCACCTCTCCCCAAAACTTCTTTGGCATACCTCTACCTCTCCCAATACCTACTATAGCTAACCTCTCGCACCTCCTCAATGGAACATCTGTACATCTTCTCTTCACTTGCCCGAGCCATCTCAGTATTGCCTCCCTCATCTTGGCCACTCCCACGTTGTACCGAATAGCTTCATTCCTTATCATATCCCTCCTAGCATGTCTACACATTCATCTCAACATTCTCATTTCCGCTACTCTCATCTTCTAGACATGCGAGTTCTTGATCGGCCAACACTCCGCCCTATACAACATGGTTGGTCTAACCACCACTTTATAAAACTTGCCTTTAAAACATGGTGGCACATTATTATCACACAAGACACTAGATGCGAGCTTCCATTTCATACACCTCATTCCAATATGATGTGTAACATCATCATCAATCTCTCCATTTCCATGGATTATTACCCCAAATACTTAAAACTCCCTTTCTTGGGAATGACTTGTGTCTCAATCCTTACTTCCACATCTGCCACGTGAGCTACATTACTAATATGGCTATAACACCCAAAGACCTCAATGCTATAGCAGGAAAGAATAATAGAGTTCATATACCATACCTGGCCATTAGGAATTTCACCCATAAAAGTTGTTGTATCAAAGTTGTTCGTTGCCGCCTCAAGTTCTTCTAGAGAGAATATTCTATAAGATGGAAGACTAAGTGCTCCTAGCTTCATTGCTTGAGTAATGAATCCTTATACAAGAAATACAAAGGTATCAAGTTAGTTATACTTGGGAATTAAATGAAAGCCCTCACCATCAGTTTCCTTGATGCATCTAGGAAGCAGAGAGCAAGTATAAGAATGCAAAGAATATAGGCAGACATAGCGAAAGAAGAGAGGATCCTTACTTGGATCTGTGAATAACTTGGAGGTATATGAAGATGATGCATCTTCTGAAATAAATCTGGTTGGGGTATTTTGGGCAGAAGCCTTCTTTGCAAGAAAAGATTTGACAATCAAGATGGTCAGGCATACGAGTATGACTCCACCGGTGATGCTACCACATATGATCAAGGCAAGAATCACTTTAGAAGCATGTTTTTGTCTTTGATGCTGAGGTAAGACACCAACAGCCAAAGCCTCATTCCGGCAAAATGAAAATGGATGTTGAGTACCATCTCCGGTTGCTAAGCAGTTATTGGAAAAATGCACAATCCGGTTCCTAGAACTAGACAGAAGGCAACTAGGTAATGATCCTGTCAACAGATTACCAGACAGATCAACAAAATCTAATGCTGTGTTACATGGATTATCTTCAAAGAGCATTCCTGTTAACTTGTTTCCTGCAACATTCAGATAAGTGATGGCTGACAAAGATAGCAACGACGGAGGAAATGGCCCCATAAAGTTGTTGGAAGAAATATCAAAATGTTCAAGCTGATAATAGGACTGAACTTTCTCTGGTATGTTTGCAGTGAATTTGTTATTCCTTAGAGCAATGCTTTCAATTTTACTTCCAGTTTGAGGAAACTTTGGACCAAAAGAGTTGTCCTCTAATTCTAAAACTTGAAGATTTTGTAAACTGCTAAGATCAGGGACATCACCACTAAAATTATTCTTCGAAAGTGAAAGTACACGAAGATTATTCAAATCACGCAGTGTATCTGGCAAAGGTCCATCTAGTGAATTGCTCTTCAAACTCAAAACTGCCAAAACTGAAAGTGAACCAAGGCCATCTGGAATTCCGCCAGTCAACCTATTTCCATCTAACACTAAAGTTTGGAGGTCCGTTAAGGATGAAACTGTTTCGGGTAAGCCACTATGAAAGTAATTTGAACTCAAGTCAAGTATCTCGAGAGCTGAGAGTCTTGAAAGTTTGTCAGGTAATGGCCCCCATAAACCAAGAGAAACTAATCTAAGGACTTTCAAGCTCGGAAGCTTGGCAAGCGCGTTGAGAAATGAACGAATGGAGAACTTTCTAGGTAATGGGGAAGTCCCCTTTCTCCCTATTATATGCAACTGAGTTATGTTTTCGTCGTAGCACACAACAGTAACAGTTGAACTTGGCTCAATCTTACAGAAATCTGTCTCATTATTCCAACTACTCAAAGCTGTTGGATAGTTCAAAAGATGTTGAATTCTCAAAAGTGTTTGCACTTGAGATGATTGTAATTGCTCTGAATATCTGATTGAGATTAATACCAAAAACAAAACCAGAAGCTTTTCAACTCCCATTTCTTTTCCCATCACCACAATACTGGCTCAACAACTCTTATGATAAATGAAAATTTTCCGGAGAACGCCTACAATTGCAGCACAGTTCAAACTTAGTTATTCAATAAAATTACACTATGCAACTTAAAGATAAAAACAATTCACTTCACTTGTTAACGGAGTAGAGATTCTTGAAAGCTCATGATAGCTCTGGAGGCTTTACCTGGTTCATAAAAGAACTTTGAGCAACTTCAAGACAACATCAACTTCTCTTCATCACAGAAAATTTACACCAACTAATCTATTTCAAATAAAGTTAAATTTGTGTACCTTAGTTTTATTTTTGTGAGGAATAAAGTATTGATAGCTTTAAGAAGGGGAAACATCCTGAATCTTGACTAAAGATATGAAAGTAGCAAATAAGTGTCAGTTGTTTAATTCAGACAAAGTTGGTTAGAAGCCATCCTCTCTTGGACACTTTAATCTAACTTTCTTTTCATTATTTTTATATGTAATGAACTACATTTCAATTTTCACTCTTTTTTTTTTACTATATCTATATGTAAAATGGAATTCCAATCATGCAAACTAAAACAATCAATTGTTGTTCAACACTGCACTTAAATTAGTTAAATGATCTTTCCAACTAGGATCGAGCTAGGTAGGACCGAGGGGTTCATCCTAATCCCTTTGGCGGAAAATTTCACTATTTATACATGATTAAAATTATTTTTTAGGTATATATAGTAGGTGTTGAATTCTCTTCTGTTTCTTTGTGTGTTTAGTTCTTCCTATTTTTGAACCCCTTAGTGAAAATTGTGGCTCCGACACTGCTTTCCAAAGCTTAACATGGCATACCATGGTGTGTGTTCTAATGATAGTTGCATATTAGATTAAATAATTTCCAAGTTTTGTCCAAAAGATAAAGGGAAAAAAAGAGTTAAAGTTAAGCAATAAACAAAAAGAAGATGCTGAAGATAACTCCTTTATTCTTCTTTAGTGCTTTTCATTACGTGCCCATAGGAACCATAGCCTGTTTTTTATACTTTAATTCACTTATTTATCCGTTAGTGAAATTATCCATGTTTCGTGCGGTTATAAAAAATTAATAATTTTTTATATTTTTACTCTATATATATCAAAGAAAAAAAATAATTTTATAGATTGAAATTTATCCATGTTTATTTTAGTCTGGGGTCACTCTGTTCAGAACTTTAAGGAAAGTTTTGCATTGGATGCTCATATTCCTTCACATGGTTTTGAAGCTAACATTTGGTTATGAACAAAAAACATTTGGTAAAGAAAGGTCTTGAGTTAACAGTAGTTAATCAAAAGAGTTAAAAGAGAGTGTTTAAAGTTCACCAAAGTTGTGTACATTGTAACTCATGAATACTTGAAATTTAAAAAAGAAATACATTGCAAGTACTATGATCTCACAACCAACTTTGTGGAGAAATAATCAAACTTTTCATTCTTGAATTCACTCTAATTCTTCAACAAAAAAATGAACAAAGACAAAATCAGATGCAGTAAGAACAAGAAAAACCTTGATATTAAGGGCTTCTTTGATTTATCTGCACTAATAAAGTAGTGATCCTCCAGCAAATCACACAAATAGGTAGCTTGAATGACAGATCTAACCAAGGTAATAGCTAGAAGATGAGGCTTTTTTGTATATATACACAAAATATTAGAAATCCTGTACTGCATTATCAATTATCTTGAATGATACAAATCAGCTGCTCCAAACCAGATGAAAAATGTTTTTGCTAGCAGCTGAACTCACTAAGTTGTTGCTTTGCTCCTTGAGCATTGCCTCTTGTGCACGAACATCACCATCCTGAAAAAAAAACGCATTGGAATCGCCAAAAAAAATAAGAAACAGTTCTTGGATGATCTTAATGAGAACTACTGGGCGGAGAATTTGCAAAGACAATGAATACAGATCCAGAAGATCCAGGCGTTCTAATACACTACATAGTGAGAGGAATACTATGGTGCATAGCCTCCAAACAATTTGTTAACAAATTGAAGGATAAATTTCACAGATATCCGGGGACTTTAAGGACTTCGCAATGCAATATTACTGCCCATTTGGTTGCTACCCCAAGCTGACTACAAAATTCATAAATGTCTCTTGCGCAGAATAGTAAATTAGCTCGGTTTAGTTGGCTTGGAAGTAAGCTTTGATTTTTGTATTTCCTCGAGCAAACACTGCAATACCTTTTGTTCTCTCCCCAACAGATGGCTTTTATTAGCACAATAATACAAGGAAGAGAATACACCTAAAGTTGGCAGCACTAAGCCATGTTCCCATGAAAAGTCACATCGCCTATAATGATTTTTCATTTAAATTTCATCCATTTTTTGATGTGTTTGGCACCAAAACCGAAATACAAGTATATCGCTTTCCTAAGTCCTAATGACCTCCCTGTATAACTTGCCAACAAGTGATGCATTTACTTTAGAGTGCAATGCTACAATCTCTTTAGAATGAATTATCTTGAGGGATGTCCAAGCATCTCTGGGCAACAAGCCTTTTGCATGAATTAGTGCAATCATGTGAGGTTGGCAAACTCTAAATAGATGAAGTCATGAAGTAGTCTAGTGTTCTGTTCCCTCACTTTTAATCAGTTTCCCCTCTTGCCATAAATGTGGGAGTTTGCCAAACATTCTGGAACGAAGGATATTCTTATCTTTCTTTATCAAATACAGGGGGGCAAACAAAAAGCTTTAACAGCAAACTCACAAGCAGAGAGTAAGCACGAGCAAGAGATGAAAGTGTGGGATACACATCAAGAACAGCAATAGCAGCTTCCTCTGTCACCTGTGGGACCTGCACGCATTAAAATCACTACATTAAAATAGAGCTAATTGAGTGAATTCGTGGCTAATACAGCATACCATTTCCCAAACTAGGTGAAGGTGTTTTTACATGGAAACAGTGACCTAGTAGTACATAAAATTCATGATTATTATCAAGCAGAAAATCCTAACAACCGAAGTTTTTTAAACTCACAAGTATTTTATTAATAAGGAAGCTTAAATATATGCCAACTTTGTTGTGAAAATACGTACCTGCATCAGTTGGATGGCAAACACATCGCTAACTGTCATTTTATCGAGATCTTCACACTTCCTAATAAATTCTTTAAACTTGGGGCAAAGCCTGGAATTAGACCGCTCATTATCCATGCATCTGTAGTACTGATTGATTCCTTGAGTAAGATAGCCATACTTTCTCAGAGTCTCTCCCAAACCACTTGTTCTTTGCACATCAAAGCCCTCCAAGATCTCGGTTGTGAAACAACTAATGCAATCATGGGTAATCAGAAGTAGAAATTTAAAAACATCAAGTAAAAAAGAAAAGCTAAGATGTCTTTGCTTGATCCAACTGCATATAAAGAAACCAGAAGAGGAAAAGAAGCTTAAAACTTACGCTGTTTTGATGCTTTCGGCAGCAGCACAAGCATTAGGATCTCCTTCAATGACATATATCAGCTTCTTGAGTCCACACCTCTGGCATAAATCAACAGAAAATTCACTTAAGAATTATGGAAAAAGGACATTAAGAATGTAAAAAGGAAAATAATTAAGGGAACCACAATGGAGCTTGTGAGTTGTGACAATAAATTTCTTCCAAAGGATCATGACATTTCTAAGTAGAGATGTTAAGCCCATATGGTCCTCCTTCTTTCGTCTTTATTATTTATTACCCATGGAAACTATGATACAAGTCCACTCCACGAAAAGGGAAATCGAATCAAACATTCACCCTTAGCTATTTATAGGCATCAGTAACTAGGAGAAGAAACTACGAACCACTCCCACTCTAAGCGAAAGGTGTGGAACAACCTTTGTCACAAGAAAAAAATTGTAAACACAAGCAAAACCCAGCTCATTAAGTTCACAAACACTAGGTCCTCTTTTGTTTTCAATTGTAAAGAGTGATAATACCTACATTTCAGCATAAGCAATGCCATGTTTGGTTACATTTTTTTATTTGCATAAAATTCAGCACTACTTATACATTATTATTGCTAACATAAATACTATTTGCATAAGTTATGTGGGATCCTATGCATTATTTTATGAGGGATAGGAGGTGGAAAAATAACAAGGGGATGTAGTACATGGATTAAACCAACTAAAATGACCAAATAATCCTCTTGTTTTAAACAATCCCTTTTTCAAAAACACATGTTAAATTATACATCGTACAAGAAATAATATTACTCCCTCCATCCTAAAAAGAATCACATTTCTATAATTAGAAACGACTTAACTTTAAAATTCCTCCTTTACCTTTAATGAAATATTTAACCACACAAACGGCTAAGGTTTGTTTTAGACCACAAAAATCCAAAAGTCTTTCTTTGTTTCTTAAACTTTGTGTCAAGTCAAATGGTGCCACATAAATTGGGACAGGGGAATTAAGTATATAACACACTCTGCAAAATTTGTCGCTGAACTAGATAATCCCTACACACTTGAGCCAAATCCAGTAGTTGAAAATTATAATTAGTATTCAAAAGGATGCCTTCTCCTCTTTTAACATTCCATACCAGCAACTGATATTCACAGTTGATGTACGTTAAAACATAATTCAAACTGAGCTGCAAGTCTATCTAATACCATAACGAGTACAAGATTGACTCTGTTCAACCCATCACTGCATCTTTATATTTACTAGAACCTTTAACAATATTAACAAAAATGATCCGATCTCAAAAGGATCATTTTGAATACTATGAATATCAAGATTCTAGCTCACTGAGCAAAAGTTTAGTCCCATAACGAAATGAAAGTACAGATAAGACAGTCAAGAAATTTAAAAAGTACATATAAGTGCCTGTACTCACTGTGATAAAACTAGTTACTCAATTTCCCGTTTACCATTATTACAAGAGATTAAACAACAGTTTAATCCCTTTATAATTTTCCTTTGTTGTTGATAAGTCGTACAATTTCATTAACAGTAAATCACGCCAGTCTTAAAGGATGTGTGCAATATGTGAATGCCGCAGAAATTAAACAACACTTTTGCTTTTGGACAACGACGTACACACTCACATACAGATACAGATCATCAGGGCTTAGGGTCATAGGCTTAAAAGGTACATTTCTAACAGAGAAAACTGCATTATCACTAATCTTATGTCAATGAATCAAGGCTGTGGAAGGCTCAGTACAATGAAAAATAATTAAAAGCTGGAAGTTACAAAAAGACTATTCAAAAATACACAAGTAAATATAACCCACAGCATATCAGATGTACTTAACTAGCCCCAAAGGAAAAGAAGACGAGAAAATACCAAAAGACGCAGCTTCTGATCTCTATATCGGTTATCCCTGATTGAACATTGCAAATCTTCAACGTTCTTCCTCTCCACAATAAAGTCAAGAACGTATTCAGTGCCAATAACTTTGTTACAAGCTATCCAGATTGCATCACCAACAGGCAAGCGCCTAACCTATGGAAGTGCCAAAATTAATCTTACGTCTATCAGCTGCTGTGGAATATATAGGGAGCCAATAGTTTTAAAAACTATGTTGTATGCTTATTAGGGTTTCAACATTAAGCACGGCCACCAGCAGATACTATGAGACCCTAAGCCTTGTTGAGACAGTAAGTATCGCAACTACAGTGTTAATACCCTTTAAAAGTACTTTTTTCCTTTTTAATATCAGATGAGTGTGACGACCCATCGTTTAAAAATTGTGCAAGTATCCTTTAAAAGTACTAATGAAGTATCTGATTCCAACATAGATGAAATTGCTAGAAACCCTTTGCCTTAATTATATTTTGATAATAAAGTGAAAACTCGAAACTGCTAGAAATATAAGAACGGTAAAGAAAGAAAGAAATGAAGAAATTGCCAGCAGTCCTGTCTCCAATTATAGAGTACTATCATCTATCACTACCACAAGGTGATCCTATTTCTTCTTTTCTCTTTATTCGTGTCATGGAGGGTGTTAGCAAGATGTTAGTGCAGTACAAGCAGATTAGATCTTAGGTTTTCGAGCGGACCGTAGAGGCCATTGAAATCTCCAAATCACTAACATTTTATACGCAGACAATACTTTGACCATCTGTGATACAGAGGAAGATCCGATTTGATTTTGGGGATGATTCTACCTTTTTTGAAGCTGTCTTGGAGTTTCACATTAACTTCACGAAAGTTCTCTCTTTCCAGTAAATAAAGCCAGATATCAGTCAACTAGCCAATGCCGCAATGTCAGAACTCTTCCCACGAAGTATTTGGGCTTACAGCTTACCTCTGGGAGACAAATATAAATCAGTGACAATATGGAATGAAATGATTGGGAAGATGGATAAGAAGTTGGCAAGCTGGAAGCAGCTGTATATTTGATTAGGGGGTAGAATCTCTTTGATCAACAGTGTGCTCAGCGCACTTCCTACATACACAATGTCTCCCTTCCTGGCTCCTTCCTCTGTTTTGAAACGATTGGACAAATTGAGATGAGACTTCTTTTGGCAAGGAAATAACCAAACTTATTCTTTTTGTCTTCTGAATTGGAAATGAGTCACCCGACACAAAAGTAAAGGAGGACTGGTAATAAGAAACTAAAGAATCATAACAGAAGCATGTTGACGAAATAGCGTTGGAGATTCAACAAGGAGGTAAATGCACATTGGAGGAGTGTTTGGTGGGAAACAATCACACTTGGAGCCCCTGGAGCACCAAAATCTCTACAGCACCTCGTGGTACCGGACTAAAACATATCTGAGGATATCGGAACAAATTAGAGACACGTTGGGTCAGGCTCCTCTAAAGACCTCTTCACGGATATCTTCAGCAAATTGCAGTATTTAGTTCAACACAAGGGTGGAATCTCTTTCTCAGAAGGCATAATAGTGATTGGAAAGTGGAAGGACTATGCTTTTTGCTCCAGATGTTGAGTAATATAACCTTAGATCAGAACAAACACATCCATTGGTTGGAAAAGACATCTTAAGGGTCTCTTTTCAGCAAGAAGTTATTACCGCATGCTAATTTCTAGCATAGAAAGGGTTTTATGACCTTGGAAAAAGATATGGAGAAACAAGGCACCTTTGAAGGTCTCTTGGTTTTCCTGGATCGTTGCTTGGGAGGCTTGTCTCACCCAAGCAAACCTGCAAAAGAGGGGATTTCAGTTTGCAGCAGATGGCCATTGTTTGAAGAGCATTCAGAAGAAGTTTTGCCACCTCTTCGGGTCACTAGCCAGTTGTGGAACATATTTTTGGTAATAGTTGGCATGGGTTGACGCATGCCAAAATCCATTATTGAGTTCTTGCAAGGATGGAAAGAAATCTCTTAAAACTTGGAATACTAACCTCTGGCCATTTGGTGAACTATCTGGCTTGAAAGACATAGCAGAAATTTTTTAAGGCAAAAGAGAAATATTTACAGCCTTATGCAGAGATGTTTTCTAGTTAGTTTTTGGTTCAATCTGGTGTTGCACTTGAACTAGATGCAATGCTAGACACCACAGAGGATGCAAAAAACTGTATCGCTGGCTGGGTAGACTCGGTGATTTCGGTGATCGCCCCCGGGCCTCTCTTTCTAGCTGGGCTGGGAGTGTGCTGCTGGCTGGGTGTCCCCGGGTCGCTCTTTCTAGCTGGGCTGGGAGCTGACTGCATGGTAGGACGACTCGCGATATCTACCTCACCCCCGGGTCCCTCTTTCTAGCTGGGTTGGGAGTGGACTGTCTGGTAGGGTTCCCCCCGGGGTCACTCTTTCTAGCTGGGTTGGGAGTGCACTGCTGGCTGGGTGGAGTCTAATGGATTATCTTGGTTACTTTGGGCTGGGAGCCCGATTTTCTTCTTTCTCAGTAGACTTAGCTATTATGTGTATCTGTCGGGCTTATGGGGGTCCGTTCAGGTTTTATTTAAACTTGCGCACGAGTGTACCTTCTGGGCTTATGGGGGTCCAGTTAGATTTAGTTTAGTTGTACTTAGTTTATTTCTGGTATGCTCGTGTGCTTTCTTTTCTTATCCTCTTTGACCTCTCTGTGTCTAGATTCTATCATTTCTTATTGTCTTTACCCTTTTTGCCCAGTTGGCCTTTGATGCCTACTGAGTACCTGTTGTTTTGGTACTCATGCTACACTCTGCATCTATTTCGTGATGCAGGTCCCAGTACCAGTTACCAGCGGTGATTAGTTCCAGCCTTTCTTTGCAGCTGTGACTCGGAGACGAGGGTGAGCACTTGGCGTTTTGGGTTTGTCCTGTCTCCTTCTTTTGTTTTAGCTAGTCTTGTTGCTTTTGGGACTTGTACTCTTTATTAGACAGCTCTGTACTCGTGACTTCCAAGTTCTAGGAGGGATTTCTGTATATATTTATTTTGGTTTGCTTCCGCCTTGTTGTCCTTGTTTAGAATATTGATTTCGCTAGTTTCCACCCTTACGCTCATTGGCTTACCTACTAGTGGGGTATAGTAGGTGACATCATGACTCGAGAATGCAAAAAACTGTAATTATACCTTATTCGCTGGCTAAGTGCAAAGATTATTTTGAGAAAGGGCTTAGTGCAAAGATTTATAAGATCTTTAATTACTTATAAGAAAAAAGCATCTACAGCTTACAAAAACAAGCATGGAACCCATGGTGAGAATCTTCAAATAATTGAAAGCTGACCAAAATAAAGTGTTTTACAATTACTTATTTCATATAATTGCTCCTGTCTCAGTTAATAGAAGAAAGCACAAGAAAAGAGAAACTTGAAGAGGAAAGATTGCAAATGCTTACATCTACTTTAATTTTAAATTGTGTGCTGATGTTCTCAACTATCTTCCTGGATCGTGACCTGAATAACGGCACAAATTTCAATGAGTCCACAAGAAAATAAAAAAATATCCAATTAAACATCCGTTCAAAAATAGACAAGTACAAGACAAAAGTTAAAGATCTTCACATCAAGGATGTCTTTTTACTGCATTTCTTAATTTTCTGGTCATCCTGGATTTGTTGTTCTCTTTATTTTGCGGGAACAGGCATGGGGGAGGGGTTGCATTTGGGAAATAAAAAGGAGAGCTGAATGACTGCAACTTTAATGATATCGTTCTCATGTCTCTAGTTTTACTTAACAATAGCAGATGAAAACAGCACGCTCTAGACACTACTGTATCTGAATGGTTACTCCCTTAATCAGCAAAGTTTCAAGGATATATATGAAATAACCAATAATCTGAGGACAAATCAATCTTTGCTTTCTCTGAGCAAATAAATTGTTATATATTTAAACAGATATCCTTTTAATGTTCAGAATAAACAGAACTTGATCAGGAAAAAATCAGGTTTTTTTTCTACTTCCATATTAGCACAGCAAGGTAGCGATGCTGCTAGATCACCTTTCAAATTAGCAGCAAGTTAAAAAAACAGCTTTACTAAGGTACAATCTGTTTACAGAAATTAGTGATAGGGAGAGTCGAATATCTGGCATGTCAAAGTGCACCATTGCAGAAAAGCTGGAAGAAACTTGGAGCTGGATCAGAATTACTTTTTATTTTCTTTTGAAATTGGTAACATTGGAGCGGATCCGAAATTTAATCCATAAAGATTGCCATCTCCAGAGCACCAGGTATATGGTTGAATGCCGATATATAAGATTTTTAAACTAATAGGATAAGTGACACAAGGCTTCAGCAGATAACCTGAATATGGCTTAGTGAACTTTATATCACCACATTTGTGGTCTAAGCACACATGAGAAAAAGAAATAAATTGTAATAGTGCTTAGGTAAGTGATAAACCATCACAATAATACTGGGTATTTATATATGGTGGACACATCTGGGCCTTTTGCGCACACTTCGACAATTTCACCGAGTATCTGCTGGGATTTAAACCTTGGTCTCCGAGGTTTGCACACACTTGATTGACCACTAGGTCACACCCTCAGGTCTCAAGTGTCACAATCATACTGACGGTAAACTAAAATTGCTGTCAAAAATGAACAAACTGAAAAATGGTTGTCAAAAATGAACAAACTGAAGCTTACTTACCCTCGAGAAGTAAACTGCTCCCGATCATCTAATATCAAAACTACTTCATAAACATCTTTAAATTTCTCTCCATCGGCCAATGGCGGCGCCGCCAAGAGATTGGATCTAATTTCCAGACATGGTATTTGCTCATCAACAACCTGAACACACAATTGAACGAACAAATTAAAAACAGAAAACAACCTAATTTTTCTATGCATGTTTTTAGTCTTCAGTAATACATCTTAATGTGTCATTAAACTCAGATAAAAGATAGTATCACTCTGCACTTACAGTGGATGAACAAGCTCTCAAAGCATTCGAACAATGTGCAAAATCAGCACGACAAGAAGGCTTTGCACTATTTACTGTTCCATTGCAAGTAGACTCGAATAGTCTATCTTCAACTCTAGTACTGCCAACTTGACCTGGGCATTGAGAGGCACCAAAGTCATGAAAAAGGACACTTAATTATAACGGTTTTATTCAGCACCTCTAACAATCCAAACTATGAATTCTTAAATCTTAGTATTAACAATATAATCAACATGAACTTATCTAAAGGGAGTCAAAAAACAAACCATAAACTTGATCTTCTCGAAGACGACACAGAACAGATGGCCAGAGTGACGATATATCTTTGTTCTGTGATGTTTCTAACACTTCAGAGTAAGCCTGAATTACTTGTTCCTTGGAGAATCCCATTTGAACAAACTACAAGAACCTAATCAACATCAGATGCACAGAACAAAAGACAAAGCACAAATTGATAATTGAATAAGTCCAACAAACGCCAGCATTACTTCAAAAAGAATCTTAAAAGAAGAAAATGAAACAACTTTGAATCATCGTAAAGTAGAACTCAAGGAACATCTTTCAATGGAAATAAAAGAAAAAGTTGCTGAAAGCAAATATTGTGTATAATAGAATAGGCTAGAGATGTCATATCACTGACTGGATGCTGATAGATACACAGCCTTTGTCTTTCTACCCTCCCAAAGAGATAATCAAGGATAAGGACTGTTGTCAAATATTGGACCTTTAGATCTGCTTGGAGGTACGCCTAATATAAAGATACTACAGTAATTTGGGTGAATCTTTCTAAGATCACAGAAACAAATATTTATTCAGTCATTTTCCAGTTTCTATGAGAAAACACAGTACTAAAAGCATTAACAAGTCCAAGACTTGAACAGGTGGAGGACTTACTAAGTGGTGAAAATATAATAAGGATTGAATTCTTTAACGCATTCAAACATATTTTTTGAGTGGAAGAAAAGGGGATATCTGGATGGTCAATGCTTAGAAAACAACTTTTACTGCCTCTGCATCAAACAATAGCCAAAAACAGACTTAATAATAGCAGGATACAGGAATTGCTTTACTTAGTCTAATCTAATATGGTAGTGGCAATGATGCTGCAGCCATCACCTTAGACCATAAAAACCGCATAGAACATAAACCAGATTTGGCAACTAGCAAGCATTAAATAGAGCGCTTTGATGTTTACATATTTATGTTTATCTTGAAGACTGATGAAAGCAATAAATCCAAAGTTGCACATTTAAAACAGAAATAGTACCCTGTCAAGAGAGTCAGATGGAATGACATTCATTTTCTTTTTGCCAGTCGATTGAGATAATGGCACTGCCCTTTCTCTCACATTGTCAGATGATTGAGATAATGGCACTACCCTTTCTCTCACTGAAGTAGTATGTCGAACTTCCATATTTGATAATTTGCTAGATGTCGCCTTATCTGGCTTGTCCCTTTTATTCAAATTCGAAAATCCCGTCAAAGATGCCGATATTTCTTTGGAATCAGTAATACCTGACCTCAAAAGACACTCCTGTGCAATCTCTTTGCCTTCTTCTGTCAGCATATATCTGAACTTGTTGACAAAGGATGCCTGGTTAAATTGATTGAGCATGCAAGGATACACACTTGCATAGCAACTAAAGCACAATATGACTGTTTATAAGATGATGGTTCATGTAATATGGCCGCAAAGTAGTGCCTTTATACATCTACACAGTTAGCAGGGAAGATCTCGATACATCTCAATTTACGAATGGCTGCAATGATTCACCATTAGGAACACTATTTACCCCTCACCCCTATAACCAAGAAAAGCTCTTACGTACACCTCTCATGTGTTTGATTTTTTTTTTATAAGATAAATAATTTTGTTAACAATTGTGGGAACCTTGTATACAAGCCATATACAGAGAATCTACCCCAAAATACGATTCTCAACAAAAAAGGCTCAATTCTCTATACAAATAGGGACCTCGTAAGTACACCAAAAAGAAACTAGAGACAGAAACTACTTTGCACTTTTACAAAAATTGCTTCACCCCTTCAAAGATGCTCTCTCTTTCCAAATAACCCACATGATTAGGCGGGCACACTCCATACCCTTGGGCTTCTCTTCCCCTTCATATGAGTCCAACTTTGCAAAGCCTACTTCACTGTGCCCAGCATCACACATTGCAACCCAAACAAGTTAACAGCCAACCTCCATAATCGATAAGCCACTTTGCATAAAATGATCTACATATTTGCCCAGACTTTTGCACATAAAGCACCAACTAATATAGGTGATAATCCTCTTTCTCAGATTTCCTGCTGTTAAGATCACACTCCTTGCCACCAAGTTGCCAATCATACAAAGAAACACATCTTTCTCAGAGCTCGAGGGATCCAAATGGAGTCATGAAGGAAAGAACACTCCTTTTACAAGCAAACTCTTATAAAAAGAACTACCAGTAAATAAATCGTGCCCGCCCTCCCCCCAGATCCATGCATCTGATATGTCGTTTGATGTATCCAGCTCATAAAAAAAATACAAAGTCTACAGAATTTAATTCCAAAAGGAGATGAAGTTCAACGTCTGGAGGCTACAAGATGTAGCTTTTGAGATTTGAGGTTTAGTAGGAATTTTCAAGATTGAGAGGTGACTAAGCTCTAAAGCGTGATCGATTTGCTTAATAAAGAAAGAACTTCACAAGGTAGACACAATATATGGAGGTGGGATGTCATGAATAAAGGAGTTTTTTTCAGTTAAATCATTATAAGAATCTTTTGAATAAGGAGGTGGTTGAATTCCATATAAAGCGGTTGGACTAATAAGATTTCCAGAAAGGTGTTTTTTCACTTGGCTTAGCAACTACAAGAGTGATCTTGACGGTTGAGAATCTGTGGAAGAGGAAGGCCACTTATGTTAGTTGATGCTTTAGTTTCACGTTACCAGGTGAAGATGTCAACCATCTCTTTCTACGTTGTCAGGGTTGCTTAGAGGTTATGATGAGAAGTTCTTAACTGGTTTGGAACTATTTGGGCGATACCATGCACTGTGAAAGAGGTAATATTCAGCTGGAATTGTGGCCGAATGAGGAAAAGCGTAGGACTTGGTGTGTTACTCCACTAGCAGTTGTGTGGATTGATTGGAAAGAATGAAATAGGAGCACGTTTGAAGATGTAGAGACGGACTGTGCACATTTGAGTAGTAGCCTTCCATCTCTTGTTTCATTTTGATGCACCCATGAGGCCCCTTGTTGTATAGAAGATTGAGTGTTGCTCATAGAAGATCATATCTTTGTGTATGTTATCTACATTTTGGTATGTTTCTTGCATACAGGCTTCTTTGTCCAAATATTAATGAAATTAATTTAAAGGATACTTTAAAACTCACAGGGATTATGTGCAACAGATCCAAACTGATGGAGGTAACCCATAGGCCCCTTTTAAAATTAGCCATAACTTTCAGATCTTAAAGCAAGCTAAAATTTCCTAACATGCACATAAACTACCTTGCAGGAAATGAAATGGCAATTTATATATGAAATCTAAGGGAAGCAGTCAGCAGAGTTCCAGAAAAGAGCATAATCAAGACATGGTAAGCATACTTTGCAGGGCAGCTTGACTTAGCAACAAGTGCTTTGCTTACTAATTTCGCCATGCAGCTCCATCCGCTGTACCAGTCCCTTGGTGAGCTAAATTGTCCGGGTTTTCCTTTCCCTTTCTCGGGTCTAATGCATTGCATATGGCATGGAGAAAAGAGCACGAAATTCACTTAGTGCATGCTAAATTATATGCTGAACTAAGTAGGGAGAAATTAAGTTAAGCAGCAACAGGCGTACCCAACAGGTGCACGAGAAAGGCCACTAGCTTCGGTAGCATCAATAAGCTCCTGCTTATGCATAAATTTTTCACCGTTTGTTGTACTCCTAAAATCATGAATTTTCATTGCTGAAAAGGCAATTTATTAAAACAAAGCAATACAGAATGCATTAAATAAAGTTATTCACCTGTACAGAGTGATCAGTAAGGCATATGCCACAGAATTCTTCTGAGGCATGTAACGCTTTGTTCCCTTATTTTTCTTCCCTAGAGATATGGAAAAGAATTGAGTAACTTCCAATTGATCCAAAATCCATATCCTCCATCAAAATACACAAAAGATCAGATAAATAAAGTAATTAACTAAGAAAACTCAATTCCACATACACAAAGTCTTGCATTGTTAAGTGTTTTTTATGGTGTATTTGTCACAAAATTTGTAGAACTGGATGAGACACTTGATGATATCAATATAACAGTTTGTTCGACCAAAAAAAAATAAGTCTTGCATTGTTATGTCCTACACAATTATTGATGTTTTACTTCTGAAAACCACAAGAACAGTCAATCAGTAGGTCCAATATACAATGGGTCAAATTATCACGCATACAAATGTAAGCTAATTTGGCCGTTAACTAAAATTGCCGAGTTCATAAGCAGAATCCATAGTCAATCAAGTTTATTGAGAAAACTCACATGAATCAAGAAATCGGTTAAACACCCAAATGCATTTGAAAAAGACAAAAGGAGCATAAGCTAATTTTCTCAAGAATACACTCCAATAGCACTATAAAGGATCATCACTACAAAGACTCCACCTTTTTTCCTCTAAGTAGTGCAATGACCAGACATGATAATAGGCAGAGTACAAAAAATAACTTCAAGATTTACCTTTCTCAGTGGAGTCATCACTCTCCTCAGACGACGAAGAACAACGATCATCCGCTTCAAAAAACCCTTTCATTAGCCTCAACAACCATTTTCCAACAGCCCTAGAATTAAAAGGAAAGTCAAATAATAATCACAATTCCAATGTTAACTCATTTCATTGACTCAAATGGGGCAAATGGGGTTTTAAGATTTTACTCACTTGATCTTAGAAAACTCTTTTAGAGTTTTAATCGGGGTCTTGGACTTGCAAAGATTGGTATATGCTTTTTGGAGAGTCATCGATATGTTCTCCGAAATCCCATTCGAGCTTTGAGCCATTTCTTGCTTTTTATTCCACATATACGCTGCTAACTCTTCATTCTCCGGACATACCACCACTTTCTTATTCTCCATGTTTGTTTCTTCAAGACAAGAAGACTTGTTCAACCTAGGGTTTTGGGTCTTTTCCAAATGTTTATACGAAGCTTTTGAACAAATTTTTCATTCCAGTTTTTTTGCAATTTTGGTTCAAATGGTTAGGGTTTTGGGATACTGACTTTTTTTCTCTTGGTGATTTGTGATGGGAAGGAGGAAGTTGAAATGGCGCCAGGACTCGATTTCAAAAGCGGAAATTGAGTGCGTAGCTTCTATATTTTAAACATCAAGAGCTCCAATTAAATTTAAATAGTAAAAGTTTGAATATGATATCTCTGGTTAAGAATAAAACAGGCTCACCACTATACAATAATTTACATTTGTAAACAAACATTTTTTAGTGAAGAGAAAAGGCATAAATTTACCTCCTGAAGTATATCAAAAAGTCATTTATACGCTTAAACTATTGAGGCGACCTATTACACACTTATACTACTCAAAAGTGAATTTAATACCACCCTCAAAGCTGACATTGAAATAAGATTAAATAAAAAATAAAAAAGGCGCGTTAGAGTAAAAATAAAAAGACAATTTTTTTTCCATCCCCACCCTCCTCCTTCACGTTACCCTACCTTTCTTCATCCTCCATTTTTTTCTTATCACAAACACTCTTTTTGCTATGGCTAATGTGAAAAATAATATTTTTTTCATGATAAATTTCCAAGAGAAAAATAGAAAATAACATTGCGGGGTAGAAATCCATCGCAAAGATCGCGAAGTTGTTCAATTAATTAGGTTCACTGTTCGAAAAAAATATTCAGCGAGACATCTAAAATTGGTCAATCCTTACTATTCCCACATCAAATTCGTCAAGTCAAGAACGGATTATTCAATTTATTTTTGTATTTTTTTGTTGATTGTGAGCATTTGAAATAAGAAAATTTTCAGATCTTGCTTTTTTTGTGTAAAACGTTTCTGGATTTTTGCACAAAATTCAGTTTTTAATGTATGTTCGTAGATCTTTCTTCTCTCTCAGAAAAATCCTCTCTAGATTTTCTTCAAAATCAGTAATAGTAAATCGAGCATTAGTTTTTCAATTGTCTAACTAAAGTCTTTGCAAATAAATATTGCAAGTTTTCCAAATTCTCCTCTTTAGCTTGAATGAAATTTGTATATTGTGATAATTTTTTGTGGTGGGTTTGATGATGTTTGAAAAATTAGTGGTGGTATGACTTTTAGTTTCGATAATGACAATGAAACTCGTGATTTTGATGTGGATGGTGAATCTATGGTTATGATTGTGATGAATTTCAATGATAGTGATATGGTTTCGATGGTGAATTTAGTTAAATTTATGATGTTTGTTATCGATTTTTTATGATGGCAATGGTTGTGGGAAGGTTCTAGTGGTGAATTTGACTATGGGTGGTGAAATCTATGGTGGTGGAGAAGTGAATTTGATGATAATAGAAACAATGGTAGTGATTTAATGGTGGGTTTGATAGTGTATAGGGAAGAAGAAGAAATTGGGTGACACTGATTTATTTTTTTAAATCTGACATAATTATTGATGTGGCAGTGACATGGTGATAACGTGTCGCGAGTGTGAAACATATTCTGATCATGTGACTAGACGTATGCGCGTCAGAGTTGAAATAAATTTACTTTTAAGTAATTTAGGTGTGTAATAGGTCGTCACAATAGTATAAACGTATAACTGACTTTTCGTTACAAGTTCAAAGGGATATTTATGCATTTTCCCTTTAGTGAAAGGTTAAAACTGGTTACTTTAATTGGAAATTTGTGCATGAAAAATAGAAAAGTTATTTTCCCAACAGTTTTACGTGTTATATTTGAAATTGACATATTTATTTAAAAAAAATAATTGATATGATTATTTTAACATATTAATTCTATTAATTGAAATATTTAAAAGTGATAAGTAAAAACGAAAAATTATTATCGAAAGAGTATTGAGAAAAAGTGATTAGACATGACATGACGCAACTTCATATTATCGAGGACTTGATTCAGGATAGGAAAGACTGGAGGTCGCATGTTAAGATAGAAGGTTAGTAGGGGTATAAAGTGTTGATGTAGTACTAGTCATACCCTTGTAATTCTTATCATATATTATTTATTGTGTTTCGATTATTACACTAGTTAGTTGTTGTTTCTGTTTCTTTCTTGTAAACTTAACAATGCTTTTATTGTTTCAATATGTTTTTCTTCATTGTTTTCATCTTCTTTTACTTTAGTTTGATGCATTTGAGCCGAGGGTCATTCGAAAAGAGTTTTTCTACTTCTGCAAGATAAAAGTAAAGTCTGCATATCCTTTATCTCCTTAAAATCCCGGAATTTCACTAAGTGTGTTGTTGTTGAAAAGGTGAACAAATAGAGGTAAATAAAGAAAGTTCTTTATTTTGAATTGGAGTTAGAATTGATTTTATTTTTTTTACTATACTTTTTGTAGGAAAATATTTAAAATTTTGAATATACTTTTTAGAAAATGTGATTTACACCCTCAATTTTAAAAATTACCCAACTTAACTAACTTACTAAAACATACCGTAAAATTTATTTTTAGAAAAGTAATATCTCAAATAGATAGTCACATAATGTCAAAGACTAGCTTCAACCGATTTTTTGGTAGTCTAGGAAACATTTCTTATACTCTTTTAAGATTAAATCTCATATACCAATTATTATATACTATTATAATATTTTTTTTACTTTATTTGTAATTTTTAAAGTTGAGTTATGTTTTGTTATAATTTTTGTAAATAATATTTGATTGTTTAAATGTATTTTCCCTAAAAAAACATGAAATATAATGTAAATGTAGTTATTTTTATAAAATTATATGTTTTAGGGTAGAAATTGAAAAAAAAAAATTTAGCAAAAATGGAAATAAGATTTTGAGTATTTTAAAAAATAAATTGTGTTTAAAATTTTCATGACCGTATTCTCTTTTTCAAATAAAGTAAATTAATTTTTCGAAAAAAAGTGAAAAATTCTGATCGAAGTGCTAAGGAAAACAGAAAATTGTTAAACCTCAGCACTAAGCGTCGGCCGCCGGCAGAAAAGAGATGGGTAGGGGAGGGCGATGCGGCGGCAGCGGTGGACGGAGGTCACTTTCGTCGTTGTTCGATCGAGAGCTTCGCATCCACATTGAGTCATGTAAGAACAATTACCTCTCCGTTGAAGATCTCGTCGACCATCTCCGTTCATCTTATCACAAGTATTCCCGCGAAAAGTTACAGCCGTTTACAAAACGGGTCCAAGATGTTCTGCAGTTCCAGAGCTCAAACCCTAACTCAACTGAAGAAGTAACGCCTCCGAAAAAGAAGCCAAAAAGAGACGGCAGCGAGCAGCGTTTGCAGCTCCTTGAGAAGAAGCATATAATGAGTAGTCAAAGAAAGAAGCAGGAAGGGGACGGTTCGTCGTCGACGGCTCTCGCAAGTACTTCCGATAGTGATGATTCTTACTCTTCTTCGTCTTCCGATGCTATTTATGGAGAGAAATTGGAAGAAAAGCCTGATTTAATGAAGTCTATGCTTCGACATACGTACAATCAACAGGTGAATAGTACTCCCAAGTCAAAAAAGATTGAATATGAGGTGATTCATGACAATAATGATGATAAAAGGAAAAAACTTGTTATGTCTAAAGGAGGACAACGAAGAAACGGAGCCACTAGGGATTTAGGAGGAGGAGGAGGAGGAGGAGGAGAAGGGGAAAGGTTTGGGGATAGTGAAGGGAATGTTGATGGGCCAAAGTTTAAGGATTTAGGAGGAATGGATGAAGTGTTGGAGGAACTGAAAATGGAGGTGATTGTTCCATTGTACCATCCTCAGCTGACTAAGCATCTTGGAGTTAGGCCTATGTCAGGGATACTCTTACACGGGCCACCAGGCTGTGGTAAAACAAAACTAGCTCATGCTATTGCCAATGAGACTCGAGTTCCATTCTACAAACTATCTGCTACTGAGTTGGTCTCTGGAGTTTCAGGTGAAACTGATTCTTTGATCTTTTTGATTCTTTCATGTCATGATTCTATCTTTGCAAGCATAATTTATCACATAATTGGTTTCTGGAATTACAAGTGAAGCTAACTGTTTGATGTTTGATTTTGTTTCGCGTACTAATTTTCTATTAGCATGCATTTTGTAGCATAGAGTTACTAATAATATTTGAGGTGTTCCCCCTTAGAAAATGAATATGTGAGTATATTCTTGGAATCCGTAAGCCTGCTATTTTAGCAGCAATTATGGTGCATCATTCAGTATTATGACAGTCTTAAGTGTTCTAAGAAGGAGTGGGTGTCGTTTTCTTATTGCCTTAAATTAAGGGCATTTTAATTGGGTAGTTATCCAATTCAGGTGCATCAGAAGAGAACATAAGGGAACTGTTCTCAAAAGCATACCGGACAGCACCTTCTATTGTGTTTATTGATGAGATTGATGCAATTGCTGCCAAAAGAGAAAATTTACAGAGAGAAATGGAGCGGCGCATTGTAACACAGCTAATGACGTGCATGGATGAGTCGCTTAGACTTGTAAAACCTGATGATGCAAAGGGAACTGCTCTACCCACTGATAAAAGAAATAATGAAGCAAAATCAGATGGATCTAATGGTGGACCTGGTTATGTCCTAGTAATTGGGGCGACAAATAGACCTGATGCTATTGACCCAGCATTGAGGAGGCCTGGACGATTCGACCGTGAAATCGTCTTGGGTATTCCAGATGAAAATGCAAGGGTGCAAATTTTGTCTGTTCTTACACGTAACCTAAGAGTTGAAGGTGCATTTGATCTCACGAAGATAGCTAGCTCAACCCCAGGATTTGTCGGAGCAGACTTGGCTGCTCTAACTAACAAGGCAGGTAACTTGGCAATGAAGAGGATAATAGACGGGAGGAAGGTTGAGCTTTCAAGAGAATTGTCAGATGGTGAAGATGCCGAAGAATGGTGGAGAAAGCCATGGTCACCTGAAGAGATGGAAAAGCTCAGCATTTTTATGGCTGATTTTGAGGTATGATGCAGAGAATCTTGATTTATCTTTATGAGAAATATTTTTAGGTTGTGACTTGTGCTCCTAAATTGCTGTTTGTAATTGCCATTTGACATTTTATATCCTGTCGCTAAAACTACAGATAAACACCATGGTTTTTCATTTACATGCATCTTCAAAAACCACCTTTTCTACTGTCTCATAATTGTAGTGGTTGGTTTTAACTTTCACAGTTTAATATATGATAATAAATTGCTTTACCCGTGTTTTTAATTCACTTAATATTTATAAACTTCACATGGTAATGCTCTTAAAGGATGATGCATCCTCCTTTTAGACTGAGAAATTCGAGATCAAGTTTGGCAGTCTAGAAAGGAGGGCACATCATCCTTTAAGAGCATTATCACATGAAACTTATGCATGTTAAGAGAATTAAACGATTTGTATATGGGTAAGGCGATCAAGGATAAAACCTAGCGCGCAGACCAGGGTTCAAGTTCCAACAAAGGCACAAAAAAGTTGGTTGATTTCTTATTTTTCGAAGTCTTTGATGTATGGAGTTACCCCAGAACTTTTCTTGTGGAAGTAGTAGGTAACCAGTGAACTAATCAGGTGCATGAAGCTGGCTCGAACACTACCCTTATCAAAAAGGGGGATTAAGTTTGGCATGTTTAATATATATTTAGTTGTTTAGTAACCTAGTATCTGATACTCTCTTTCCGGGTATGGGATTATCTTCTATGTAAAATCTGAAACAAGCTATTTCATGTAGCCTGCTAAAACTCATTTGATAATATGCAGGAAGCAGCTAAATTGATTCAACCTTCATCTAGAAGAGAAGGTTTCTCCGCTATCCCAAATGTTAAGTGGGAAGATGTTGGAGGCCTTGATTCGTTAAGACATGACTTTGACCGTTACATTGTCAGGCGTATAAAGAATCCTAAAGATTACATGGTGAGTAATTCTCTTAAATTATGTTGAACATTCAGATATAAATACTGCACTGGTTTGTCAGCTGATTGGCTTGATAATTTTCATTTAAGACCTCCTTATGTGCTGCTTTTTTCCTTTCCCTTTATCTCATGTTGGGTGCATTTATTTACTTGTTTATTTTGTCCATCTTCTTTCTTTGGGTATTTATCCTTTTCTTTGGCCAAGTTTAAGCTGGCTGCCTATTCCATTGCAGAGGATCTTTAAATTATTAATGTTAACATGGAGTTTAGAACTTCTCTGCAGCATGGAATACCAGAGTTGTACTGTTACATATCTTTTTTAAGTAGTGAAGAGCCTTCCATCATCTTCTCGACACCCCTGAGCATAATGTGCTGGACCATGTGTTCTTTTTGGTGTGATCACTTGTACTCTCTCTTAACTATATCTATATGATTGTGTCCTTGGTCCTACCAATGCGTCCAACTTTGTCACAACTGTAGTTGCAAATGTCCGATGGGACTTATGTTCATCGGGAACACTGCTACTAGGTTGGGAGGATTCACTAACAAATAAATGCTTTCCCTTTGGATGGGACTTCGTAAAATTCTTGCATTTCCTTTAGCAAGTATCCTTTGTGTTTTAAGTTTAGTAAGCTATCAGTTGATGATTGCAAAAGTAGTTGGGAGCAGGGGCGGACCCACATGGGTTCGAGGGGTTCACCCGAACCCCCTCGGCAAAAAATAACACTGTATATAAAGTAAATTTTCTGTATTTATGTAGATATATTAATTTTGAACCTCCTCATGAACAAGAAGCAAGCTGTAGTGTAGTGGTAGATCTCTTTTTATATTGACCCTCACGTCTAGGGTTCGAATCCCATTGTGAACATTTTCTTTTTTTAGCTTCTCTTCATTTAGTTTCAGGACCAATCTTTAACGTTTTTTTTTTTAAAAAAAAAAGTGCTAAAAGAGTAGATTTAAACCCAAAAAAATCCGAACGTGAAAAAAATCCAAACATTCTAAAAGGTCTCTTGTAACGGAACTAATTTTTTGTACCTATAAACTATATACTGCTACTTCTTGGAATTGTGTTTTGTTGGCTTATTCGCACGTTTATACTTTTATTCGCACGTTTATACTTTTATTTTTCAAACCCCTGATCCTGGATCTGCCACTGGTTGGGAGGATTCACTAACAAATAAATGCTTGCCCTTTGGTTGTAAAATTCATGCATTTCCTTTAGCAAGCATCCTCTGTGTTACAAGTTTAGTAAGCTATCAGTTGATGATTGCAAAAATCCAAGTTAGGACCAGTTATGTGCTGGTTTTTAGTGCCTTAACCTCAAATTGTTTGTTAATTTTTCCTATGAGTACACCGAGTATAAAACTTCTAAAAGTTGTTTCTTATTTCAGGGTTTTGGAGTGGACTTGGAAACAGGATTCTTGCTTTATGGTCCCCCGGGATGCGGTAAAACATTAATTGCCAAGGCTGTTGCTAATGAAGCTGGAGCAAATTTTATACATATTAAGGTTCCTGCAAATTTCTATTTTCTTAAATGGCTGCTTTTTCTAATGTTTTGCACGACTGAGGCATGTCATGTTTTCTCATTTACTTATCTCCTCCATCCAGGGACCTGAAATTTTGAACAAGTATGTTGGTGAAAGTGAGCTAACCATTCGGACATTATTTACCCGTGCAAGGACATGTGCTCCATGCATTCTATTCTTCGATGAGGTGCTCATCACTCTTTCCAACTTTAACACACTTAGTTCTGTCATCTTCTCATTTTATGAGTCCGTCCACCTTCAAAAATACTGCAGAAGCGTTCACTCATTTTTATTTCTTACAAAAATTTACATGCATCTGTAAGATGCTTGCTACCAAGTCTTAACACACAGTACAGTGTGTTCAGATATGAGAGAATGTTCTACGGTGTTCCTTCAGTACCCAAATTACTAATAGAATATACAAAAATAGAAACTTTCAAAATTCTAGTGCACTTGTAAGATGCTTGCCACAAAGTCTAATACATAGTACACTAGTACAGTGTTCAAATACGAGTGCGAAGTTTTGTCGTGATGGTTTGATTGCACAAAAAAACTACTTGTGTCCATGTTTCACTTGTCACACCCCTTAAGACGCAATAAATAGAATGTTAATTTTACTATATCACCCCTTATTATAAGTCATCTCAGTCATTGGGAAATGAATTGGAAATGATTAATACTTAATAGTAAGGGTAAGTCGTCTCTTGGTTTTCCGAACTGGACAAGTAAAAGTGGACATCTATTTTTAGTATAGTAGACAAGTAAAAGTGGACGGAGGTAGTAGTAATAGAAAAATGAAAAATAGAACTTTTGTGAAAAACACATGATTGTCAACCTATTTTCTTATCTTTTACATCTGTTTTTATCCTTTCATATTTTTACAGATGGATGCATTGACAACTAAGCGTGGTAAGGAAGGAGGTTGGGTCGTTGAAAGACTTTTGAATCAGGTTTGTATGATCGGGCATATGTTCTTGACAAAAGTTGACATTATATTCTTCTTAACCATTGGAAGTGTGAAACTTCTCTAATCATTGCAGCTACTAATAGAACTAGACGGTGCCGATCAGAGAAAAGGTGTTTATGTGATTGGTGCCACAAATAGGTATTTTTCGTTCTTCTGGATAATTCTGCCTTTGGTTTTTCACATCTTATTTTTGGTTCTTATTCTTGTTATCATGTTTGCAGGCCTGAAGTCATGGACCAAGCTATTCTTCGACCTGGAAGGTTAGGGAGACTCCTATATGTCCCTCTACCTAGTCCAGATGAGCGTGTACTAATTTTAAAAGCTCTTGCCCGGAAGAAGCCTATAGATTCTAGTGTCGACTTGATGACCATTGGAAGAGATGATGCCTGTAAAAATTTTAGTGGAGCAGACCTAGCAGCACTGGTTTGTTCATCTTTTAACATGCTTGTTTTACCTGCCTTTACTACTCCCCCCCCCCAAAAAAAAAAGGTTAAAAAATAAAATAAAATGAAACGTATGGAACTTGTCTCATAACTTTTTTTCGTGGTTGGTACTTTTATCAAAGGTGTGTTTCCTTTATTGACTTTTAGTAATTGCTTAAATGTGCCAGATGAATGAAGCTGCAATGGTTGCACTTGAAGATAAATTAACAGCCATGGCTACAAGTTGTGATGACACATCATCGATTATTAAGGAGTCACATTTCAAACGCGCTTTGGAAAAAGTTTCTCCATCTGTCTCCAATGAGGTACATCTGATTCTGTGACCTGAAATCATCTATAGACTACAAGTTAAGGCATTTATGATTGTATGCTAAATCCTATATTGGTCTCTTATTATACTGTTTCTGTTTTTTTTTCTTTCTTTTTGGGGCGGATGCAGCAAATACAATACTATCACGAGTTATCAAAACACTTCAGAGCAGCATGAAAACCTTGGTGAAGGGAGAAAGTTGCACGAAACATATTTTGGATATCGATGTTTCTTCTTGGTCTTCTTGTGAATATCCTTGAGCTATAGTTCCGCGGGAGCAAACAGAGTGGAGAGGGGAGCAGAAAAATCGTTAATCTTTTCTCTCCTTTTTTTTTTTGGTTATATTATTTTAGCTACATAATTTTTTGCACTTAGCAATATGCTATCATAGTGTTGAACAGTTTTCTAATGAAGCAATAGAGACATTGTATTTTCTCTTTTACGCTTTCACGTACTCACTAGATTATTATTACAAATAGATATATATATATGTATTTGGAATTTTTTTGAATGGAGTATTAAAGATGTCACTTCAACTTTATATAATGCACTCTTTTAGACATTTTTTATTTTTGATTTTCCCAATGCTTGCCATCATTTAGTTGTTCTTGAAGAAATTGATAGAATACGAAGGAATTATGGGCAGGCAGGTGAAACAGAATAAGAAAAAGTTAGATGTCACATTTGGAAAAACATTATCAAAGACAAGACTAGTACATTTAAGGAAATTTTTTTGGAAAAATTATCTAAAGATATGTAACCTCTATAATTTCCTACCATTTAAAAAATTTATAATTTTTTTTTTCGGATGCATCCATATTCTCTTTCAGATAAATCTCTTCCCTCTCGGATACATCTCTTCCCTATTGGTTACATTCTTGAGCTATGTATCCGTAGGTTTCCTTATGTATCCGAGATTCTATAATTTTAAGGGATTTTTTTGTAATTTGAAAAAGAATGGAAATATGATGTAATTAGCTCTTAACACTATGAGATTTATGTAAGTTTTACAGTTTTTTTCTTGTAAGTGAAATTCACTTATTTTCTTGTGTTTGGTAGGTAAATAAAAATTATGAGAGGTGGGGGTGGGGAGGTAGGGGGTGTCGGATGGTGGGGATGAAGGCTATGTGTGTAAAGATGGAGTGTGTTGGAGGGTGGAGAAGACACACCCCGTACAGTACAAGTGTGTTTGTAAAAAGATACTCCCTCTGTTCTTTTTTATATGTCATCTTCTTAGATTTTACCTGCATTAAGAAACTAAATAAATTTACAATTTACCCTTATTTAATGTTTTTTTTAAGTTAACTTTTCAATAAATGATAAACATGCTAGATTTCAAAAATTGAAACGCATTTGGATGACTAATTAAATTTTTGAGTTTGTTTTTGGAACCAAATTTTTTCAGTACGAATTGATCTAAAATTAAAAAAAATTCCACCTCAATTTTCCTATAGATTTTGTGTAAAAATGATTTTCTATAAATTCTTAAAACAAACATGACGACATCACAAAATATTTAAAATCGAGTTACTTCAAATTGATCTAAATATTCCTGCTGAATCTAATGTTATTAATAATAAAATTAGACGACAAATTTCCGATCTTAATATAGTTGCAGATATAACTGTTGACATGAATTTTAATTCTATTTCAACAAATCATTTGATTTTTGATTTAAATATGGCGGTAGTCCGCCAAGCCGTCCAGACTAGTGGTCATTAAATATCCTTATTCAAGAACAAGAACCAAAATATGCAAGATCATGTTATAGATTAATAGCTGTCTGGTAATCTTTCACACAAGCAAGGGGTCTGTCGAAGAAACAATATA
>JAJONR010010407.1:0-36994 GCA_029582245.1 Solanum etuberosum
AAAAAAAAATATTATTCCAACCGCGACAAGAGAGGTGAATCATGAGCACAATGCGACACCTTTATAAAATTTTAGTTTATGATCTATTTATAATGTAAAATAAAAAAGAACAGTATCGAAATATGCTAAAATTTACTTTTCCTTAAATTGTAGAGATGATTATAGCTTTGACAACTTATATCTATTGAGAAACATTTTGTTTTGCAGAAAGAACTAAAGGAAAAATTGATTTGAGGAAGTTTAGCAAGTGGGTAAAATTTTTTAGGGCTTGTTTAGAGTTGATATTTCTTAATAAAGTGCTTTCTAACAAAAGTGAGTTAGTACCTAAGGGGACTCGAAATCAAATTCGAACTCCAAAACCTCTGATTAAAGATGAAGAAGTACTTACAACACCATAGTCCTGTTGGTCTCCCTCTTTCATTTCAGTTGTCAAAAAGGACGGGATTTTCTTCTGTTCGGTGATGGTGGAACCGGGTCCTCACACTTCTCGTCTCATCTGCCCCCTTGTCAAGAGATTTTCTACACGTTACATCTTTAATGCATGGGAGAAATTCCATTGTCTCGCACTAAAAAATAAATTCACATCCTCTCGCACTAAATAAGATTCCTCGCATGCATTAAATATGTAACGTGTAGAAAATCTCTTGACAAATGGGGAAGATCACACCACAAGCCCCACCACCCGGTCCCATCATCACCTGTCAAAAGAAAACCCCGTCCTTTTTGCTAACTAAAATAAAAGATGTAAGTATTCTTTCATTCTTAGTCAGAGGTTTTCAGTTCGGTTTTTGAATACGTTATTATTTTTGTTAGGGAATCTCCAACCCTACCTCTATTTTTACTCTTTAAGTATATAATTCGCTATTTTTTTGGACAATCAACTGCTACTCAATTCTCTATTTTACTCTCTAAAAAGAATTTCCTTCTCTCACATCAATATTATATTATTATTTCTATTTCTTTTTTATTTTTTATTTCATTATATAATTCATTTTTTTTAAATAATCACCCTATATAATTTTCATGTAATATATAAATTTTTATTTTTTTCAAAATCTTAAATTTCTAAATAATATAAATTGCAAGAAAATATTATATATACATATTAATGGAAAATTCAAATAAAATTAAAATCATTAATGAAATACGATTACATAAATATTACATAAATACTTAACTTTCAAAATTATTACGTTGCTCCCATAAATGCTCTATTAATGCGTTTATGGAGTTCAAAATGAGCATTTTTGTGCATTCTTATATTTAAATTATTATGTTTTGTATTGTATTTTAAATTAAAATTTTCATCTTCTCATTTAAATTTTGTGCAGTCTTCATAGTGAAAAAATAATAATAATAATAATTTTAAATTTTACCACTTAAAGTGACGAAATGTTTTTAAAAATTTAAAATTATTAATTAGGAATGAAAGTAGTATATATTAAATAATATATTTTATTTTTTTATTATATTAAATAGAATTGTGAATATTCGAGGTTTAATTAATGGTCTTATATGATTTAGAATATGTTAATGACAAATATTATATAATAGAAATCTATCTATCTATATCTATCTGTCTATCTGTCTCTCTGTATGTCTATCTATCTATCCATCCATCCATCCATATATCCATATCCATCTATCCATATCCATCCATCCATCCATCCATCCATCCATCCATCCATCTATCTATCTATCTATCTAAAATAAATAGATATTAAAAGTACAAACCTTTTCACAGTAAAGGGTTATGACTTTTCTGAAGGGTTGTGAATTTTTGATGGGTTGTGATTTTTTTTGATGGGTTGTAACTTTTCTAAAGGGTTGTTCCTTTTCCGATGAGTTGTGAATTTTTTCAAAGGGTTGTGACTTTTTCGATGAGCTGTGGCTTTTTCAATGAGCAGTGACTTTTTTGAAGGGTTGTGACCTTTCTGACAAGACACAATTAGAAATTATTCATACTACTATTTGTGAACTATTTCAAAGGGGGTTCCTCTCACCTATAAACTACTATTTTTTTTCTACTCTTCTTCTTCTTAAAAAATCTCAAGTGTTATTTGCAACAGTTGATTAAGTTTGAAATTCAACGAAATTCGAGGTACCACTTAAGAAAGAGTTGGTGAAAAAAATGTAGCAAATCATTCATCAAATCACACTCGTATTTTTCTCTTACGATTTTCATCACATACATAGTTAAATATTATTTATATTATTTTAGAACATTAATACCATTTAATTAACCTGCATATTTTATCGATTAAAAAAACATATTTCCTACGAATGGTCAAAACATTTTCAACCTTCATATTTCTTCGGTCATAAATCACAATCATTCACTCCTTATAAATTCTTGGGGATCTCTTTTCTGCGGCAATTTGAGATCATTCAAAATTTTCATAAATGATTCATCCCCAATCCATTGATATATTTTGCCGAAGTTCTTAGTATTGAAATTTAGGTATTGACTTTCTATTAAAGAAGAAAACGGGGAAATGTTCAATTAACTATAAAATTTCCCTCACACAGAAAACCTCTATATATAGTGCGTTGGGATTTTCATTTATTTTTCTTGTTTTTTTTTTTCTGTTAATTAATTTCTTTTTTATTTTCATTCGAGAGAGAATTTAATAATTAGTGTTCACATAACGAGTGAACAGTGACAAATGCACACATTATGTATTAATTTTTCTAATAAAATTAATAGATCGAGTTGTGGGAGAGACAATAATAATAAACAAATACGAAAAAAGGCATATGATTGGGGAAAAATATTTCTTCTTTGTTTTTCCATTTTTTATTATTTTACCCTCAAACGAAGGAGTTTCTTCCTAATTTTTCTAAAACAATGGGTTTCAACATAGTCCATTGAATTATTAGTTTTTATGTTAAGTCCACTATTTTTAAAATAGATTTTTACTTTTACTTATAATATGATAATATAGTCATGAAAAGAATTATATTCTTAATAGATATATAAGTAAAATTGAACGGAGAATGTAAAGTATTGGTGATTAGAGATTTCAATCAAATGGAATACTAGAGTAAATATAGCATGAAAATATGTTTTCATCTTCCTTCTTCATTGGCTATTAATTGTTCCATATATTTTTTCTTTTTTATATTTATATTGAGTATACAATTTTTAAGTATGAATTTCCTGTTGTTTTGTGTCAATTTTAATCTGAGAAAATGTTATGTCACAAGATACACTCCTTACTAGCTATATAAAAATAGATTAGAAAATAGTGATTAATCATACAATGATCTTAAATCAAATTAAATATTCTATAAATAATACATTAAATTTTATTTACCTATTAATTTGTTCCTGTGAAATTTTTTAATGTTTTGGATCACGATACAACTTCTATAAGATACTAGATACTTTCATTAGACAACTACTATATGATATGTATGCCGCATAAAAAAGGGGAAGACTAAAATCCCGCAAAGATAAGATAGAAACTTAAAGAAATGAAATATTTTTCACCATAGCTGATGTTGTTCATCTATTAACATTAAATTATGTTACTGAAATGTGACGACCCAAAAATGGACGTGATGGCACTTGTCTATTCCCACCAAAACAAGTCAGCCTCAACCCAACGAAAACGAAAGAAAATGGAATTACAGTAAAAAAAAGAACAAAATAAAGCGAAAGACTTATTCATTCTAAATAATACCCCAAAACCTGGTTGTCACGTGTACAAGCCACTAAATACATAAGTGCGGAATTAAGAAATAAATACAAGTCTCAATTTTTGATCCTCAAATAGAACAAAGTGTAAAGAAAAGGAAAAGGAGGACCCGCTGAATGACAAACAGCTACCTCTTCAAGTCCTTGACAAGCCTCGAGATCTAGAGAAGAAGAAAGAGTTTACACGGGTCTGGGCTCAGAACCTACATAAGTGTAGAAACAAGGGGTGAGTACCAACAACACGGTAGAAAACGAATACACCTGACTCTCCAACAGAACCTCCTCAACTACAACTTGCACAGAAATCAACACAATCTAAAAATTTCTACAATACACGGCACATAAGGCCCAATATTCACAGTTCAATCTTCACAATTCAACAATCAAACGAATCAAATAAATCAATCTCAATGTCAAGCTGTTCATTTACACGCACAAGTACATCAATCTTAAGTAACAAGCAAGTCACGTATAAGCATCAAAAGTATCAAGTCACAATGAGCAATCTCTCCCCGGAACCATTTTCCATCGGCTTTATATCAACGCACTAGCCGAAATCATTTCGCATTGGCTTTATATCAAATCACTAGCCGGAACCATTTCTCATCGGCTTTATATCACTATAGGAACCATTTTCCATCTACTTTATATCACTAGCCGGAACCATTACCCATCGGCTTTATAAACACTAGCCGGAAATGACCTCGGCATCACAACACTCGCCGACAAAGACCTCAACATCATAGCACTCGCCGGCAAAGACCTCGACATCATAAATCATCACATGTCTCATCATGGTGTTCACAATCAATGCACACAAGCAATATCACGCAAAATTGAAGAGACAACAATTCATACAATTCAAGTCCACATTAATGCTTTTGAACATTTCATTAATTAATCAACAATGGTTACAACAAGGAAATTCACGTCATCATGTTTAACACATAGCCTTTTTCATTTCAACCCTTTTTTATTCATTTATATGAAACAAGTGGACAATCAAACCCTTCAACTCATCCCCATTACTCCCGACACACAATCAACGAATGAAGCACACGAATTCGAATAGAATACAAGGTTTATGAAGTAACTTGCCTTAAATCAAACAACAATCACTCAAAGAGTTGAGTCTTCCCCTTCCGAATCACTTACAACGCCACACAGTCGATAATAATAAATTATTTACAATCAGTCATCGAAAACAACACTTTCCACATCAATTATATAAAGAAATGGATCAAAAAACTCAAAACCCAATTTCAAAATGGAGGTTTCAATCCATAAAACAATACTTGAAAAAGATGTTTAAGGGTTTAGGAACTCATTAGTGAAAACCTCGCTTAAGCAGAAAGCCTATCGCAAAAGCGAAGGTTATAGAACTCAGGCACCAAAAAAATCAGCCAACTCTCAAAACATCGAAAGGACCCTAAAGATTCATTCGGAACCCCGTACACACAAACCACATATGCAAATCAATTATACTCAACGTTCTGGACTTAATGGAACCGTCAAAACATGAATCTGATGTCTCCTTGATCCGAAATCTATGAAAATCACAAGATACTAACTCACGCCTAAAAAGGCTAAAACAAGCTTAGGACCTCTCAAAAATCAACCAAGACCTAACCTAGGCCTAAAACATCCCCCTGAATCCAACATAACTCTCAAAATTCTGATCTAAGCATTCGAACCTTGAATGTTGACCAAAGTCAACCCAAAGGCTAAAATTTCCACAATTTCACAACTTGGGACCTTAAATCCTGAATAAGACATGAAAACTGAAATCGACAACAACAAAAACCACTTTCTTATAAAATTAAGCTTGTCAAACTCAAAACTTACCAAGTTCTCAACTTTTAACCCAAAGTTGAAAACCACTTTTTAAACTCAATCATAAATGACTCGGGGTCAATATCTGGATAGGCAAAATGGTTAATCCATGAAATTTTCCAAAAATGACCGACCAGATCATTACGTTATCCACCACTAAAAACCATGTTTATCCTCAAACATAAAGAAAAAAGAAAGTACCTAAAGCTTAAAAAAGTTGAGGATATGTAGAATACATATCTAATTTTGTCTCCCAAGTAACCTCACTAGCTGAACGATGCTTCCACTGCACCTTTACTGAAGTAATCTCTTTGGTCCTAAGCTTCCAGACCTGCCTATCCAAAATAGCCATAGGCTTCTCCTCAAAATATAATTCTTGACCCAACTCAACTAAATCAAGGGAAAGTAATGGGATTCACCCGACACGTACTTTCGAAGCATGGAAACATGAAACGTGGAATGCACAGCTGACAATCTAGGGGGCAAGGCGAACTTATAGGCCACCTTTCCCACACGACTTAAAATCTCATAGGGTCTAATGAATCTAGGGCTAAGCTTTCCCTTCTTTCTGAATCTCATCACACACTTCATGTATGACACTCAGAACCAAACATGATAGCCCTCCATAAATACTAGGGCTCGAACTCTTCAATCTGTATAACTCTTATGTCGACTCTAGGCTATCAACAGTCTACCCTGGATCATATGAACCTGCTCCATGGCATCTCTAAGCAAGTCTGTATCAAATGAGTCCATCTCAGCTTAATCAAACCATCCGATCGGAGATCTACACCATTTTCCATAAAACAACTCAAAAAGGGCCATCTAAATACTGGATGGTAACTGTTGTTATAGGCAAACTGTGCTAAGGGCAAATGTCAATACCATCTAGCACCAAAATCAATCACATATGCTCGGAGCATGTCCTCCAACATCTGAATCTTCCACTCAGACTGACCAACTGTGTCAGGATGAAAAGTTGTACTCATATAAACCAAGTTCCCAAACCATGATGCAATGCCTTCTAGAAATAGGAAATGAACAGGGAAGCTCGATCAAAGACAATAGAAATTGGGACTCCATATAGTCACACAATCTGACTGATATAAAGCTCGGCTAACTTCTCCACCGTATACTTCACCCGAACTAGGATGAAATGGGCAGAGTCGGTCAACCTATCAACAACCAACCAAATGAAGTCATAACCACCCACGGTGGTAGGTAGCCCCACAGCAAAGTCCATAGTGATCCGCTCCCACTTCCAAGTAGAAATAGGCATCCTCTAGGATATACCTCGAGGTCGTTGTTGCTCACACTTGACCTGCTGGCAATTCAAATATCTCAAACCAAAATTTGCAATATCCCTCTTCATACCACACCATCAATAGTGTTGACTTAGGTCATGATACATCTTTGCCGCACCCGGATGGGTGGAATATCAGGAACAATGTGCCTCCTCAAGAATCAGTCTAATCAACTCACCCTCCTTGGGGACAAAAATCATGCCCTCGATCCTCAAGATACCATCAGAATCAAGGAAAGCTTCTTTGGCTTCCCCTCTAATCACATTGTCTCGAATGAGACATAGTTTCTCGTCATCAAACTGGTTCTCACGAACCTGCTCAACTAAGGTAGAATGAGACTCAATGAAAGCAATCAACCACCCATCTCCTAAAAAATCTACAAATGGATGAGATTGTTGGCCAATATGTGAACATCTCTAGACAATGGTCTCTCATCCACACTAATAGCGGCAAGACTCCCCATGCTAGATGTCTTCCAACTCAAAGTATCGCCCACCACATTATCCTTCCCTGGATGATACAAGATGGTGATATCAATGTCCTTCAATAGTTCAAGCCATCTACGCTGCCTCAAGTTCAGATCTCTCTGAGTGAAGATATATTGAAGACTCTGATGATCTGTGAAAACCTCATAATGAACTTCATAGAGATAATGCCACCATAGCTTAAGCACAAACACTACGGCTGCCAACTGTAAATAATGGGTAGGGTAGTTCCTCTCATGGGTCTTTAACTGCCTAGAAGCATAGGCAATCACCTTACCCTTCTACATCAGAACACCACCTAACCCGACTCCAGAAGCAATAGAGAGTGAAGTACACACCCTCTTTGGGTAAAGTCAAAACAAGAGCCGACATTAATAAGGTCTTGAGATTTTTAAAGCTCTCATCACACCTATCAAACCGCTGAAAACTCACACTCTACCGAATCAATCTAGTCAAAGGAGAAGCAATGGTAGATAAGCTATGAACTAATCATCGTTAATATCCCACAAGTCCCATAAAACTACTGATCTCAGTAACCGATGTAGGTGTGGTTCAACCATTTACTGCCTCAATCTTGGCTGGATCTACCCGAATACCCTCTTTGGACACCACGTGTCCCAAAAATGCAACAGAATCAAGCCAAAACTCACACTTCGAGAACATGGCATAAAGCTTCTCTTCCCTCAATCTCTGGAGTACAATCCTCAAATGCCGATCGTGGTCCTCCTCAGTGTTGGAGTACACCAAGATGTAATCAATGAACACTATCTTAAAGGAATCCAAATAAGGTCGGAAAATCTCATTCATCAACTCTATGAATTCTGCAGGGGCATAGTCAAATCGAATGACATACAAAAAACTCATAGTGCCCATAACGAGTCCTGAAAGTTGTCTTAGGGATATCTGATGCCCTAATGATTAGCTGATGATAACCCGACCTAAAGTCAATCTTAGAAAATCGAGATGCACCCTGAAGTCGATCAAACAAATTGTCAATACGAGGAAGAGGATACTTGTTCTTTAATGTCACTTTGTCCAACTATCGATAATCAATACACATCCTCAGGGATCCATCCTTCTTCCTCACAAACAACATAGGAGCACCCTATGGAGAAACATTAGGACGAATAAACCACTACTCAAAATATCCTGCAACTGATCCTACAATTCCTTTAACTCAGCTGGAGCCATACAATAAGGAAGAATAGAGATGGGCTTGGTGGCCGGCTCCAAGTCAATGGAAAAATCAATATCCTTATCCGGGGGAACACAAGGAAGATCAGTAGGAAACATATTTGTAAACTCTCAAACCATGGGCACGAAATCAATAGGAGATGGCTCAACACTAGTATCCCAAATGAAAGCCAAGTAGGACAAACACCTTCTATCGACCAACCTATGAGCTCTAATGAAGGAGATAACTTTCCTAGGGTAAGAACATCTAGCACCCATCCCTTCAGCTCTTAGAACACCCGGCATCGCTAAGGTCACAATGCTAGCATAACAATCTATAATAGCATGATGCGGAGAGAGCTTATCCATACCCAAGATAATATCAAAGTCTACCATTCCAAAAATGATCAAATCCACCCAAGTATCGTACCCCACCAAAGAAATAAGACATAATCGATACACTCGATCCACCGCTAAGGATTCACCCACTGGTGTAGAAACATGAATAAGCAGTGGCATGCAATCAGACATCATATCAAACCCAACAGCAAAATAGGCAGACACATAGGAGAAAGTAGATCCTAGATAAAACAATACAGATGCAGGTCAATGGTAAACTGGTACGATAAATGTGATCACAGTACCATAAGTATCAGCCTCAGACCTCCCTAGAAAAGCATAGCATTAGCCATCCCAGTCACTTACAGCCTTAGTAGAACCTCTACCTCCATCGTGTGGAGCTAGAACACTCCTACCAGAAGTTCTACGACCTCTACCAGACTTAACTCTACCTCGACCCCTGGCCAGAGGCGTTGAATCCCTAGTTAGAGAAGTTGAATAAGAATGTTGAGGTCTTGAATGAGTCTGAAAAGGACATTATCGCATCAAATGACCTGGATCAATATATCGACACAGATAATTGTTGTTGTGAACTAGATGAACTACCATGGGCATCTCAGCTAGAACTATAAGATCCTAAGTCTGACTACCCACCCTCAGCTGCTCGTATGAAATCATGAACCGGTCCACGATGTTGAAAGGAACTACTACCTCTATGTGAATGTCTCTCTCTAGATGAGGCACCAGAAAACTGACTAGAAGAATGGGCCCTCTTGGGATCCCCAAACTCATCTAAGTCTATCGACTCCACCTCCTTGGCGGTGTTGACAATGGACAGGAAGGAAGCCCTCTTTGTGGCTGCTCTAAACACATAAGACCTAACGGAGAAAGTCAACCTTCTCAAAAATTGGCAAACTCTCTGTGCCTCATCTGGAAAAACAGTCCTAGCATGCCTAGAGAGCTCATAGAAATGGGCCTCATACTCAGTCACTGACAAATTGCACTGATCCAAGCTCTAAAATATCAGATGATTATCCTCCATCACGCTCCAAGGAATGAAGCGGTCCTCAAAAGCACTAGAAAACACATCTGACTCTGCCGGAGGAGATCTAACTGGTCTAGACATCATAAAAGTCCTCCACCACTCTCAGGCGTGACCACAAAGCTAGAGGGAAACAAATCGAGCACCACGAGCATCCACCATACCCACTACCTCAAGCATCTCATGGCACAAGGTCAAGAACTCATGAGCCTCCTCGCTCTTACCACCCTCAAACTAGGGTGGTTTCATCTTCTAAAACCTCTCATAACACAATTGATCAACCGCTGTCAAGATAACTTCAGGAGCAATCTGTGCACCAAAGGCCAGTGCAGGAACCACTGGTGGCTTTCCAACTTGAACATGAACCCCCGAAGTATGCTTCTGACCCGGGGTCTGTGCCCCTACTCTCGTCTGAGCACCTTGTGGTGTGCTTGTCGCACCACCCTAAGAGAGGTTCTCTAACACACCAAGCATTCTCAACAAAGTCTCCTGAAACAACAAAGCTCCAAACTTAGAAGGAACCTTGTCCTCAACAATCTCAACTTGTGTCTCAAGTGACGCCTCTCTAGCTCGACCTCTGGCTGGTGCTGCTCCACGGGCATAACCTCTAACTAGTGCTACTCTACGAGCATGACCTTTAGCTTGGGCCCTACCTCTACCCCTAGCTCGGGTCTCAGTAAAAGCCTCTGCCTCCCCTATAACACTGGAAGTATAAGCTCTAGTCCTCGACATCTACCAAAATAACATGTGGTAACTCAGCACTAGTGAAAGTAACCACACACGATAAGAAAGGTTGAATAAGAGGAAGTTTCCTAACAATATTTATAGCCTCTTGAAGATAAGTACATACGGCTCTATACCGATTCTCAAGACTCTACTCAGACTTGGCTTGTACACACGTGAGACATATGAACCTGGGGCTCTAATACCATTTGTCATGACCCTAAAATGGATGTGATGACACTTTTCTATTCTCGCCAAGTCAAGTAAGCCTCAACCCAACGAAAAATGGAAGAAAAATGGAATTATAGTAAAATAAGAACATGATAAAGTGAAAAACTTATTCATTCTCAATAATACCCCAAAGAAGAGGAGTTGAAAGCCACGTGACTATAAGGAGGGGAGGGCATGGAAATTTGACTTTGATGGCACGACTAATCAAAATGGGTATGGAGTAGAGGAATTGCTAATTGTACCTGATGAGTCGCACACCCCCATTGCCATTAAGCAAAACTTTGAGGAACTAAGAATAGCACAGAAGATGAAGCATGTATCCGATAGAGGATCGAGTATGAGTTACATTGAAGATATGATGAACAAGATGATGAAAAGGTTTGACTCAACTTATGATAATGTGAAAGAAATGCATACTAATTTATCATGTATTGGTCAGAAAGTTGAGTCATATATAGGATCGATTAGACAGATTGAGCATCAGCTAAATCAGTTTTCTTCAAGTGCAAATTTGTGCCAACAAGAAACGCTGCCCAGCAATATTATTCAGAATCTGAAGAATGACAGGCATTGTATGAAAGTTACTACTAGGGGTGGAAAAAGCTTGATGTTCAAATAGTGGTCTTTTTTTCCTAGTAGCTAGTTTTGAGTTCCCCTAGTTCAGCTACTCGAGGGCAAATCAATGTTAATAAGGCACTAAGCTACTGACGCTTAGTTAGGCGAGAAAGAGTTTCAAGTCAGGTTTTGAAAGATGATCTGTGGGATGGTTCTAGTTCATAAGTGAAGGCGCGAAGCGCTAGGCTATACAAAGCTCTGTCTAAGGCAGGCAGGTGAATCCCTTACTTCAAATAGCTTTGGGTGAGGTATGCTAAGCAAGATAGCTCATTTCAGACTATTAACCCTCATATGCCGACTGGAGTGGGAAATACGAAAGAGTAGGAAGAGGATGGAATTGAGGTAGTTGAGGACCCTAAAGATCAGAATGAGAAGGAGGTTGAAGTGACATAAAAGATCATCCCTATGACGAGACCTCCACCTCTCTTCCTAGAAAGGTAGGTTAAGAAGACAGAAGACAGAAAGTTTCAAAGGTTCCTAAAGCAGTTATCAATAGATGTTCCTTTGATTGAGGCACTTGATCAAATGTCTGGTTACGCAAAGTTCATGAAGGATCTGGTGACTAATAAGAGGGTTGTCAGTTTTAAAGGTGATAAAAAGTTACAGCGTTGTAGCGGTATTGCTATTAGATCGCTAATGTAGAAGAAGGAAGATCCCGGAGCTTTTACCATTCCATGTAGCATTGGTATGTTACACTTTGCTAAGGCCCTATGTGACTTAGGTGCTAGCATAAATCTAATGTCGTTGTCTATATACAAGAAATTGGGCTTAGGATCCCCTAAGCTGACTGCAATGTGGCTACTTATGGCTGATCGAACTGTGAAGAAACCGATTGGGGTGCTTCAAGATGTCCTTGTGAAAGTTGAGGCGTTCATCTTTCCAACGTACTTTGTGATACTAGACTGTGAGGTTGACTTTGAAGTACCCATCATTTTAGGGAGATCATTCCTTGATATGGAAAAAGGGAAGATGAAGTTCCGATTGAACAATAAAGAGGTGAACTTTAATATTTGAAAATCAATGAAGCATCAAAGTGATCTTAAGTCGGTGTCTTTGGTGAACTATTATGTTGAGGAAGAACCATATGTGTCTATTGAGGAGAGATTGGGTGATGAAGTGCTAGCTGCTGTGATCATGAACTTTGATGGAGATGGTATGATGAATATGATGAGTTAGTTTATGTACTTGATGGGGTAATTTTCCCTCGTCGCCACCCGAAGAAGCTGGATTTGGATCTAAAGAATCTAGATACTCCGCCTGTAAAACCATCTATTGATGAGCCTCCGAAATTTGAGCTTAAGGCTTTTCCATCTCATTTGCAGTATGTGTTCTTAAGCCAAATAGTATTATCTCTGTCATTATTTCTACTGATTTAAATGAAAGGCAAGTAGAGGCACTGATATCGGTATTGAAGCGGTTCAAAAGGGCTATAGGATGGACTATTGCTAACATTATTGGTATTCCACTGGGTAACTGTTCTCACAAGATTCAACCCATGCCAGATAGTAAACCAAGTATTGAGCACCAAAGGAGATTAAATTTGCCAATGCAAGATGTTGTAAACAAGGATATTATAAAGTGGTTAGATGCTCGGGTAGTCTATCCAATTATTGATAGTAGTTGGGTGTGTCTAGTTCAATGTGTGTCAAAGAAGGGAGGAATTATTGTGGTTCCCAACGCAAAGAATGAGCTTGTCCGGACGAGGCCAGTCACGGGTTAGAGAGTTTGCATAGATTACCGTAAGTTGAATGTGTGGACTGAGAAAGATCACTTCCCAATGTCATTCATAGACCAAATGTTAGATCGTCTCGCTGGAAAGGGTTACACCTATTTTCTAGATGGATATTCGGGCTACAATCAGATATACATAACCCCGAAAGACCACGAGAAGACTACTTTCAGTTGTACTTATGGGACATTTGCTTTCAAGAGGATGTCATTCGGATTGTGAAATGCACCAGCGACTTTTCAACGTTGCATGATGTCTATATTTTCTATTATGGTGAAAGACACTATTGAGGTATTTATGGATAATTTTTATATGGTTGGTGACTCGTATAATGATTGGTTGGTACATTTGGGTGAAGTTCTAAAGTGCTATGAAGAATGCAATCTTGTGCTAAACTGGGAGAAATGTCACTCTATGTGAAAAAGGGTATAGTTCTAGGCCATAAAATTTTGCAAAATGGCATTGAGGTTCATAGAGCAAAGGTTGAGGTGATTGAAAAGTTTCCACCACCTATCTCTGTGAAAGGTGTTAGAAGATATCTAGGGCACACAGGTTTCTATAGGAGGTTTATTAATGATTTCTCAAAAATTGCACACCCATTGTGGAAGCTGCTCAAAAAGGAGACGAAATTTGAGTTTGATGATGCTTGTATGAGAGCATTTGAGAGGTTAAAAGAAAAGTTGACTTCTGCACAAATCATTATTTCACCGGATTGGGGACAACCATTTGAAATTATATGTGATACGAGTGGGGTGGCCCTTGGCATAGTATTGGGCCAAAGGTGAGAGAAGATTCATTATCCCATATATTATGCGAGCAAAGCTCTAAATATTGCTCAAAAGAATTGCATGGTCACCAAACAGGAATTTCTTGTTATAGTCTTTGCATTTTTAAAGTTTAGATCATATTTTCTTAGCACCAAAGTTATTGTGCATACTGATCATTCGGTATTGAAGTATCTTATGGCAAAGAAGGATGCACAACCGAAACTAATTTGATGGGTGTTACTGTTGCAAGAGTTTGATTTTAAAGTGAAAGATAGAAAGAGAACAGAAAACCAAGTTGATCACTTGTCCAGATTAGAAGAAGAGGAAATGATGAAGTTAGCTGATGGAGTTAAGATAGATGATACGTTCCCCGACGAATAGGTATTGGTTTCTTACTTTGATCTTATTCCCTGGTTTGTAGATTTTTCTAACTATTTGGTGAGTGATATGGTGCCATCGGATTTCTCATTCCACCAAAGGAGAAACTTCATGTCTAATGTGAAGAAGTTTTTTTGGGAAGAGACTTATTTGTTTCGTGTCTGTGCTGATGGGATTATTCATTGATGTGTGCCCGAGGTAGAGATGATGAGTATAATGGAAGCTTTCCATTTGTCTCCTGTTGGTGGACATCATAGTGGTATCTAGACTACTCATAAAATCTTGCAGTGTGGATATTATTGGCCTACTATTCACCAAGATTCTCATGATTTTGCCAAGTTTTGTGATCGCTGCCAAAGAGAAGGAGGTATTTTAAGGAAGCAAGAACTCCCAATGACTCCTATACTGGTGATTGAATTGTTTGATGTTTTGGGTCTTGACTTTATGGGTCCATTTATGAGTTCGAATGGAATGAAGTACATACTTGTAGCGGTTGACTATATGTCTAAATGGGGGGAAGTTGTTACGCTTTCAAACAATGAAGGGAAGAGTGTCACCACATTCCTAAAAAATGTATTTTATCCAGTTTTGGTACACCAAGGGTGATTATTAGCGATGGAGGGTCCCACTTTTGTAATAGGTTGTTCAAGGCATTGCTTGAGAATTATGGTGTTCAGAACATCATAGCAACTCCTTATCATTCGCAGTCTAGTGGGCAAGTTGAAGTGTCAAATAGAGAGATTAAGTAAATCCTTGAAAAGACTATGAATGCAAATGGAACTAACTGGTCAAGAAAGCTTGATGATGCTCTATGGGCCTATCGTACTGCATTCAAGACTCCCATAGGTATGTGTCCCTACCAACTTGATCTTGGAAAGTCTTGTCACTTACCTGTAGAGTTAGAGCACAAAGTTATGTGAGCACTCAAGAAACTGAATTTAGATTAAGATGCTGCATCAAGTCAAAGATTGAATGAGTTGAATGAGTTTGATGAGTTTCATCTAAAAGAATATGAAAGTTCAGCCGTGTATAAGGAGAAGATCAAGAGGTACCATGATCAAAAGATTGAAAAGAGTGAATTTGTTCCCGGTGATTTGGTACTTCTATTCAATTCAAGGTTGCGCTTGTTTCCTGGCAAGCTCAAGTCTAAGTGGAAGGGGCCATTCAAACTGGTTCAAGTGTTTTCACACGGAGCGATTGAACTTGAGAATGAGGAAGGAAAGAGATTCAAGGTGAATGGTCAAAGGATCAAAGTCTACATGGGTCAACCGTAAGAGTTCAAAGAGGTGATCAAAAAATGGGATCTAGATGAAGTCTGAGTAATCAAGGGGTTTGTGTTGTGCCACGACGTTAAATCAAGCGCTACATAGGAGGCAACCCAAGATGTAAATCTAGACAATTTAAAGATTTTTTAGTGATTTTTTGTGCTTTTGAAGGATTTTCTATTGAGTTTTATGTTTTAATTAGTTTTAGTATTGGCTAGATTAGGGTATTATAGGGTTCATGTCCAAAAAGAGTCAAGAAAATGTAAAAAAGAAGTCCTAATGTTTGCTACATGTGCAGGAAAGAAAGGAAAATCTAAAAAAATTGTAAGTGTAGAGGGTTCTACGGCTCCCATAAATGAGCCATCGTTCAATCGACAGACCGTAAATGGCATCTGTAGAATCCAAGGTCCAAAGTACAACTGCAGCTTTAAGTCTACGGTTGCACATTATGAACCGACATTCCACCAATGGTCCGTAGTTTACAATCGTAGACCCAAGGTATGTTTTCTTTATTTTACTAAGTATAGAGGGAAACGACGAAACCCATCTATGGACCGTAGTTCTTACACGGACCGTCGACGGGGAATCGTAGGTCCAAGTAGTGTACTCAACCGACCTGACCCACGGCCAAATTTTAAATCACTACCCTCCTCTTAAATCCATTCCCCATTTCTGTCTTACCCAACCGTTACAGCTTTTCAAATTATTTACTCCTCCACATTCCCACCCCTTCAATTCCATTTCAAACTTTTCATCCTTCCCCAAACCACTATATAATCCCCCTTTCTCTCATCTTCTCCATTTCTTCACCTTTTCTCTCATTCTCTCCAAAATTTTATTCTTCCAAAATCAAAGGTTGTGGGTCCGAATTCTAGCAAGTTGGGTATCAAGTTTAAAGTGTATGCACTCACACAACTTTGAATTTCTTATAAAAGGTACTGATCTTGCACCAAAATAATTAAATTCTTAGTTGAAATTAAAAGTTATTACTTGACCTTGGGTAGAAATTGCTTGGTGAATTTGATAAAATTAGTTAAAATGTACCTTTGGAATGAAAGTATTATGAGTGTCGTCAAGTTTTGGTGTGATCGTGTGAACAAATGGCTTCTAGTTGTGTTCTTGACTTAGGGTTTTTAATTTAACTACTTTTTATGTGCTTAAATGCATGGCTAAAACCCTAGGGATGAAGAAATAACATTAAAATGTGTTGAAAGGCGTGTTCTAGAAGTGATTTAGATGTTTAAATTTTGAAATTGTTGCGTTGGATGAAATGGGTATTGAACTATTAAAAATTGAGATTGACGACCATGACTTACGGCTCGTAAGTTCACCTACGAGCCCTTGGTCAGGTCCTGTCAGTATGAGGCACTAACCAGTAGCCTAAGAGAGAGACGATGGTTTGACTTATGGTCTGTAGTAGCATCGATGGATTGTCCTGGTGAATCGTCATTCTGACTTCTAGGACCTAAAATGTGACACTCCTAGCCTACGGTTTGTAGAAGCTTCTATGGTTTGTAAGAACCAACTGTTGGTCCAAAAAACACAGTTTTTCTAAAAAAAAAAATTAGTTTTGTAGTATTATTATTTCTTCTTTTCTTGTTTTGTTTGTATAGTTTGAATACTAACAAGTCTTCCACATGTATTATGGCGCCGAAAAAAGATAATACTTACCAACACAAGTACAAGTCCAAGTCTGTTGCACCCTCGGCTTGGAACCTTATTGATGATTCGAGCGGGTCTGAATTTGATCTGGGCATGACCGGAGGCTCTCCTACGGTACCTCGGACTATATTTGCAATAAGCTAGACAATTGGATATAGTTGCGGTGTCTGAGAGGGAGCAGTTCCCTAACCATGATGATGCTTCCCAGTCAAAGGAGGGGCACAGAGTTTGAGAGATGAAAATAGGGAATCCCAGTCTAGCTCCAGCTCGAATTCAGTGGTTGCCTCTACTTCTGACGCTACTGAGATCGAAGAGGCCCATGACCCTCCCCATGCAAGATATGAGCTGATAAATATTTCTACTGAGCCGAATAGATGGCTTGTTTGGGGATGTTCCAGATATATATGGATGGGTTGTACATGAAAGAGAACCAGAAGCAAGCCCAGACCATTACTGAGGAGAGACGGGAGCTCACAGGCAGCTTTCACACAGTGTCGGCTATTCATGAGCTTTTCAAGCGGCACAGATGCGAGTAGATGGAAGAGACTCTGTGGAGGTATAGCCTGGATATAGTTAGGGGGTTCTATGCATCCAATGAAGATACTGTACATAATTCTCTGCCACCACATGCTAAAGATTTGGCTCAGCCCCTACTTTTAACTACTTTGGTGTGGGGTATGCCTGTCAACTTATCTGAGGCCATGGTATACAATTTTATATATGGACCTTACCATGTTCATCCGATTAATACAACTGAGTATGACTACCATATGGGACTGGTGCATAATAGAGCTGACATGCATGATACTGACCAGAGAGAGACCCTGCTATGCTGGATGGCTGGACACATTGTGGAAGAGGGGGTGAACGCCAAATGGGTTCATGACATGACCTTGCCTATAAAAAAGACAACTCTCAATTTTGCTGCCAAGTTCTGGTGGTCTATTATCTGGGCCAGATTTTCCCCCACATTGGCTGATAACATAGCGACTTGGGACCGTGCAGTGGTGCTTGCTTCATTGATGGTGGGGCAGGAGATAGATTTTCTCAAATTTTGATAGTCGAGATTCATGAGAGGGCTTTTCGGGAAAAGACCACATTTCTATTTCCATGTCTGATCTTCTGCCTATGTAGAGAGGCTAATGTTCTAGTATGGGGATGTGATAGGTTGATTGAAGTGACCAAGACGGTTGATGTTGGGTTGATACGAGATGAGGCAAACCCCACGGCTCTACGGAGGGGTATAAAGTTTGACTTGCCGCCTATAGGCGAGGACCTAGCTCCCAAGCAGCCCAAAGAGGGCACCATTCTAGCTCCTGTTATGGAGTCCGATACAGTATCCCCACCTTCTTCATCTTCCAGCCCAGCCGCAAGCACACCACGTGCTCCTACTCCTATAGGTCATGCTTTGCTGCCACTAGCCAGAGTCCAAAAACTAGAGACTCAAATGGCAACACTTTTGCAGCACATTCAGCATTGGATGAAGAAGACTGTGGAGGAATCTGAGAAGAGGGTAGAACAGGAAGTAGAGGTGAAGATACAGGCAGTCCATATGAGGACAGATGCCTTTGAGCTACGATGCCGGAGAGACATCATCCTGGGCCTATCGTTGATCTAGATGCCTTCCAGAAGAAGTTGGCCACGCTTTGAGTTGATATTAATGTTATGGAGTTTGTTGACTATGCTGAACCAGAGCCTGATCCCGAGGATGATGGTGGAGATTTGGTGCTTAATGCATTATTGGTAAGAATAAGCCTGTCGTTAAGCCTCTTCGTGTGGCTGGAAATCACACACGGGCTTTGAAACATACCACAGATACAGAGAAGGAGCGAAGAGACAAAAAGAAGGAGAAGCAGCAATTTGAGGCGATGCAGCAGCACTCGCGAATTGATGAGGAGATGTGGCATCTTAGAGAGGGAGTTGGTTGCCGATGCATCCGGTTCGAGGGGCACTACTGATGGTCCTCCCCAGTTATAGTTGAGGGTGTCACTGAGGGCATCCCACATGTTGATCAAGCGGATTCAGGGTAACCGGACCCACCTGCTTCTTGATTGGTTTTCGGCGCTTATGCACCACAGGTTTGTCACACCCTATGTTTTTTTTTTTTGTGCATTGAGGGAATTTCACTATATTTTTTGTAGGGGTGGGGTGAATGGATTGTGAGTGTTAGGAAGTCTGAATAACCCAACTCACAATCCTTCCTTGGTGTTTTCTTGCTTGTGTTTTTTTTCCTTAAGGAATTGCTTAATTTCTGTTGAAATGGCATGTCTAGGATAGTATAAGTGTAGAAGTAGACTAAAATGAAAGTATGATGGCAAAAGAGCATGAAAAGTGATACCCCTCAATTTTTTTATATATGTTGTATTTGTGTGCTTGATAAGTTGAATGTTTAGGATCTTTGTATGACATGATAGGAATCGATTAGACAACATGACTAAAGCTATAACATGAACCAGATACATTGATGATTCAATAGTGAAATAAGGTGTCATGTCTGTGAGATTGTTTGTATATTCATATCGTATATGCCAATCTAGAACTTGCCCCGTTGGTGTTCCTAGGATGATTTAAACTGGGAATTGGGAAATGAACATAGGCCATCATTGATAATGATTCCACTTAAGCCTAAAAAAACAACCAACCAAAAGAATAAATTTCTCCCTTCGATCCAAATGTTTGAGCCTGAAGAATACCAAGTGTTTTTCAATACACCCAATAAACCTTCCCTAAAAATTGTGAAACTCTGTTTTGGCCTTGGTCCCTCCTTGGACATTGTGTACCTCAACTCAGGATAAAAGCCTAAGTTAAGGGTGGATACTTCAAAGATCTTCCTTGATGTTGGCCGTGGTCCTTCCTAGGACATCGTGCACCTCAACTCATGCTAAACACCTAGGTTGAGGGTGGCTATTATGAAGGAAAACAAGAAACAAAGGGTATGAAAAGAGTCGTGTGTAGAGAAAAGAAAGAAAAATAAGTAAAAATGTTGAGAATGGTGTAACTGAAATAAAAGAAACAAAAGAATGAAAAGCTTAAATAAAAAGATGAAGAAAAGATTAATCAAGTGAGAAAATCAAGTCAAAAGTCACACCCGATCTTAAATGAATCATAAAGAGAAGAGCAGAAAGCAATACGATGTCAGAATTTGTTGTAAAAGAGGTAAAATAGCCAACGTAATGTCAAGGAGGGCATAAAAGTCACTTAATATCCAAATATACCACACCTAAACCTAATTCTATGTTACAAGGTAAGAAAGTCCTATAGTGATCCTAAGTGAACGGTTTGGAGAGTCAAAGCATAGAAAATAAGGGCAAGCATATGGTATTGAGAACAAACTGTATTGAATTAGCTTCTTAGTGTGAGTGTATAATGCGTCCCTAACTAAAAAATTCAAATCATGTGTCAACAAAGGGATTTCTTTACGGTAAGGGCACAAGTTACATTATCGAAGAGTTGGTATCTTGGTGATTGGTGTATGTGTATGTGAATGTGTTTATTGGTATGTCTATGTCATGTATTGATCCGCATGTATTGTCTTGTTGAGTTGAATAAAGGATTTGCACCGTGTTGAAAAGAAATAAGGAGGGTGATTGTTGAGAAAATTTCATGTGATTGTTTCAGATTTTGGGTTGCTTCTGCATAATTGTCGTTTAGAGTCTGTGGCGTCGCTTGAGGACAAGCAACGATTTTAAGTTGAGGGTGTTGATGTACCGTGAACTTATGATACTTTTGATGCATTAAACTTAGAGTTTTGCATGCGTATTAAGCATTTTCTTATTATATGTGATGGAATTTTGATTTGATTTTGCAGGAAATAGGTTTTGATGCAATTGGTGTTAAAAGTTTTGCAGCAGCAGGACTTTGGTAATCGACGACTTCACTTATCAGTCGTCATTACTATGACGAGTCGTATGTGGAAGGCGTATATTGAAATGCTGAAAAATATAGCTAAGTTTGAACAACGAGAGTTGACTGACGAACCGTAGTTCCTACTACGAGCCATACATGAGGAGTCGTAGAAAAGTTCAGAAAAAAGAAGCTCCAGTCCATGAACGGCGGTTGAAAAGGACGGATTGTGCTTAGACCTACAAGTCATAGGTCATGCCCGTAGATGGCATTCACTGGAGATTTGACTAACTGCTGACTAACGGAAGGCACCTACAAGTCGTAGGTTGCCAATCGTAGATGACACTGCCTAAGCCAAATTTCGTTAGTCTTCCTTTGCCCACTTGGTTTGGAATTTGTTTTTATTAAATAGTAGTTGTAGTTTTGGTTTTTGGGTTGTTAGACGTTTTGAGATACTTCCTTTTGGCTTTGAGAATTATTTTGCAAACACTTTTGGCATTTAGTTCTTGAAATTTGGTTTATGAAATTTGCATTTGTTCTTCAATTCACGATTCCGAATTTCATTTATTCTAATTGTAAGGTTAAGATTTATATTATTAACCCTATTATGAATTGTGATCACTCAAGCATGAATAACTAAATCGACAACTAGGATTGTGGGAATCGTGAGTAATTAACAACATAAAACTAATAATTAAGTAATTCTAAAATAGTGTTTATGCATGTATTGTTAATCTCTTTGTTTTAAATGCTTTTAAATGGTGCGAAACATTGAAACTCGCCTCATCCCTACTTGCCCGACCAAGGAAGTAATGAATGATAAAGAGATTAAATAACTGAGATTTAGCATGATAATCTGTTGTCTAATAGCCAAACCCAAATAAGTGAGGGCTAATCTGGGGTCAAGGGTAAGGGTTAGTAAAGCACACACCCGTAGACCGAACAAGTTGAGTGGTGAAATTCCCTACTTGGATGATCAATTATTTAGGAGATACCTAACTTACCGACTTTGCATGTTAAACACTAGGAAAGAGTTACTATTATTAGGATTACTGAGTTCAAAACTTGTGGAGAACACACATGCCCTAGTTTCATCTCATATTGATATTGCAAACTGCAAATTCTGCTTACTTATTACTACAAATCAATCAATAATTACTTTGTTTACAAATCCCCTGTTTTTACGGAAGTAATCTAACTAAAAGTACAATGAACCATAAATTAGCCTAAGTCTAGATCATATTCCTCATGGGATTGATCCTAACCTTTGTTAGTTTCTTAATTTGACAACGACCGCTTATACTTCTTTAGGGAGTTGTAATTCCTCAAATGATAAGTCTTCTGAGAGTTCCATACCTTCTATAGGACTAACTTGTGTAGGATCTTCCAAGCATTTGCTTAACATTGACACATGAAAGACTGGATGTACTGCAACTAACTCTTGAGGCAAGTCAACCTCATAAGCTACCTGGTCAATTCTACGTATAACTTTGTATGGCTCAACATACTTGGGGCTCAACTTACCGTTCCTCCCAAATCTCATAACACCCTTCATAGGTGATACCTTTAAGAATAACTAATTATCAACATGGAACTCTATATTTCTACACCATACGTCTGTATATGATTTTTGTCGGCTCTAAGCAGTGTTTAGTCGCTCTCGCATCAACTTTACATTTTCAATGGCTTGGTGAACAAGTTCTAATCCTAATATTTGAGTTTCACCTACTTCAAACCAACCAATAGGTGATCTGCATTGACGCCCATAAAGAGCTTCAAATGGAACCATGTCAATGCTAGAATGGTAGCTATTATTATAGGAAAATTCTATCAAGGGCATATGATCATCCCAATTTCCTTTAAAGTCTAGAACACATTCTCTCAACATATCTTCGAGTGTTTGAATAGTACGTTCGGCTTGGCCGTCTGTCTATGACTGAAATAGTTTGCTAAGGTTCACCTGTGTGCCTAAACTCTTCTGAAATGATCTCTAGAAATGTGTCGTAAATTGGGCACCCCTATCTGAAAAATGAATAGTGAAGTCCCATGCAAGCGAACAACTTCTTTTATATATAACTTGGCATACTCGTCGGCTGTGCTGTTGGATTTAACTGGCAAGAAGTAGGTTGATTTTGTCAACCAAGCAATGATCACCCAAATGGAATCATGTCTCTTAAAAGAGAAAGGCAAACTTGTAATGAAATCCATATTAATAGCCTCCCATTTCCATATTGGAATGTCCATAGTCTAAGCTAGGTCACTGGGCCTCTGATGTTCTGCTTTAACTTATTGGCAATTGGAGCATTGTGCCACGTACTCCACAATATTTCTTTTCATGTCATACCTCCAATAGACCTCTTTATGGTCATGATACATCTTTGTAGAGGCTGGATGAATTGAGTATCGGGAACAATGTGCTTCATCCATGTTTTGATGCATCAACCCTTTATTGCCATCTCTTACTAACTCAAATGTGGTAATTCGGTGCTCTCAAATCCCTTATTGATACCGTAGAAATATAGGATCGTCATACCGTTTTTCTTTCAGCAATTCCACTAATGATGATTTTGCAATATTTTGTACGACTACGCCTCCATCTTTGGATTGTAGAAGTCGGACTCCCAAGATGGCTAATTATTGAACATCTCGTACTACTTCTTGTTGTACATGCAGTAAATGAACTAGGCTGCCCATATATAGTCGACTAAGAGTATCTACCACCACATTAGCTTTGCTTGGGTGGTAGAGAATGTTCACATCATAGTCCTTCAACAACTCTAGCCACCTTCTCTGCCTCAAATTCAAGTCATTTTGCTTGAAGAGATATTGGAAACTTTTATGATCTGTAAATATATCAACATGTACCCTATATAAATAGTGCCGCCAAATCTTAAGCGCAAATACCACTGCGGCGAGCTCTAAATCATGAGTGGGTTAGTTTTGTTCATGTTTCTTCAATTGCTGAGAAGTGTATGCTATAACCTTCCCATGCGGCATCAAGACGCACCCTAGGCCAATGCCTGAAACATCAGAATAAACTACATACTCTTTTATACCCTCTGGTAAGGCCAATATTGGTGCCTTAGTCAATCTATCTTTAAGCTATGGGAAGCTTTTTTCACAAGCGTCGGACCACTGGAATTTCACTTCCTTCTGCATCAACTTTGTCAATGGTTCAAAATTAAAGGAGAAGCTCTCTACAAATCTTTGGTAATATCCAGCTAGCCCTAAGAAACTACGCACCTCCGTCGGGGTACTTGGTCGAGGCAAACTCTTCACAGCGTCAATCTTCTGGAGGTCCACTCTTATGCCTTCACCAGAGACCACATGGCCAAGAAAAGCTACAGAGTTCATCTAGAATTCACATTTAGAAAACTTGGCATATAGTTTTTTATCTTTGAGTGTTTGTAGGACAGATCTTAGATGATTGGCATGTTCAGCGGCATCACGTGAATATATCAAAATATCATCTATAAATACAATCACGTACATATCATGAAATAGTTTGAAAACCCTATTCATTATATCCATAAAGGTCGCTAGAGCATTTATCAGTCCAAATGACATGACGAGGAACTCAAAGTGTCAATATCTCATCCAAAAGGCTGTTTTGGGACTATCTACTTCTTGAATCTTCAACTGATGACATCCGGATCTCAAGTCAATTTTTGGAAAGCACTTAGCTCCTTGCAAATAATCAAATAAATATTTTATCCTTGGAAGGGGGTATTTGTTTTGTATTGTCACTTTATTAAGTTGTATGTAATATATACACATCCTCATTGTGCCATACTCCTTGCGTACATATAGTACTGGAGCACCCCGAGGCGATATGTTGGGGTGAATGAAACCTTTGTCAAGTAAATCTTCCAGCTGCTCCTTTAGCTCTTTCAATTATGCTAGCGCCATCCTATAAGGAGGAATGGTTATAGGCTTGGTACCGGGATCTATGTCAATACCAAAATAAATCTCTCTGATTGGTGGTAGTTCAGGAAGTTCGTTTGGAAACACATCTGGATATTCATTCACAATGGGCACAGACTGAAGAGTCGCCACTTGTTTCTCAGCTTTAAGGTCTCTTACTTGGACAAGGTGATATAAACACCCTTTTTCTATAATCTTTTGTGTCGTAAGATAGGAAATAAACCTTCCTCTAGGCATCATAGCATTACCTTTCCACTCTAAAATTGGCTCGCCCAGGAAATGGAATTGAGCAATCTTAGATCGACAATCAACTGTAGCATAACAAGAGGACAACCAATCCATGCCCATTATGACATCAAAATCAAACATTTCTAGCTTTATCAAATTTTCCAATGTGTCACGGATAGATATTGTTACTAGGGACCCGTTATAGACCCTTTTTTCTATAATAGACTCTTCTACCAGAGTCGATACTTCAAACTGCTCACGCAATAACTCTGGCTCTACTCCAAATTTCTTAGAAATAAATGGAGTAACATATGATAGGGTAGCCCCTGGGTATATCAATGCATATACCTCATAAGAGAAAATAGATAAGGTACATGTAATCACATCCAGGGATGCCTCTGAATCCTGACGAACTGCTAGTTCATACATCCTATTTGGCCAGCTCCAGAACCAAATCCTCTACCCCTACTTGTACCTCTCCCTGCTGGTGATTGAGGGCCACGTGATGACTAAGGTGTTGATGATGAGGATGCTCCTACCGAGCCAGTATATCGTGGTGTATCACCTCTACCCTCGACTCCAAGCTTAGGATAGTCGTGTATCTTATGACCCTCAACTCCACACCCATAACAAGAGGTAGATCCATATCGACACTTTCCTAGGTGATATCAACCACAGTGTAGGCAAGTAGGTCGAGGTGGTAGTCCTCGACTAGCACCTCTCTGATAGCGAGGGTTAGGTTCCCTTGAAGTCTGGCTCTGCTTATACTTGGGTCTCGATGAATGAGCAGGGGAACTAGATGTGGAGCGGTCTACTGATTGAGCCTGCCTGGGTGGACCTTTATTGGAGTAAGCTCTATCAGTTCCCTGAAATATTCCAGCAGTCCTAACTCTTTTATTTTTCTCCCTTTCTCTCTATGCCCTATGATTTTATATACGGTCTTCCATCTGCTGAGCGTGTGCTATAAGTATTGCAATATCTATATCCCAATTTAATGCAGCAATCATACAAGAACCAATCAAATGATCTCCAAGTCCACCCATAAAGTGATGCATCCTTGCATTTTGGGTGCTAACCATCTCTGGAGCAAATGTAGCCAACTGAGTGAATCACATGCTATACTCCCTAACGCTAAGGTTGTTCTGTTGAAAGTTTAAAATTCATCAACCCTCGCTTCCCTAAGATTATGTGGCATAGAGTGCTCCATAAGGCCCTAGAGAACTCCTTCCAAACTGCAGGAGGAGCATCTTGTGCCCTAGAATCTACCCATATCTTATACCAAGCGATGGCGACATCTTTCAGTTGATAGGAGGCCAATTTAACTGCCTCATTCTCAGAGATATGCATGAGCCTAATAATTATGTTGATCTCATCTCTAAACTGTTGTGGCTCCTCTGTCACACTAGATCCGATGAACACTGGGGATTCATATGGAGGAAATCACGTACTCTGGATCCAGCTATCTATGCTCGAACAGTACTAAGTACAACTACATTTTATCCTTGGACCAGATCAGCTACCAACTGAGTAAGCAACTGTATTACCCCTATAAGATCTTGCTCTGAGGCACCTGGTGGCGGTACAAGAGGTACATGAACTACTGTTTGTACTACTGGACGTGTAGAAACTCCCGTAGATCTTTCTGCCCCGGGTATCTGAGGACCCAAAAGTATAGGACATGGCAAGCTCTCATGACCACTGGTCTAATCACCTAATAGTTGGGAATGCTCTGAAATGGCTGCCTCCTGAGTATTACTAACAGTGAACCTTGGGCCTTCTTTATCCTTGTCTGTAATAGGCATGATCTATATCACAAAAAAGTGTATAAGTCAGAATTAACTTTCTATGACTTATCTCTATCGCACGATATATATTATGAAAGAAGGTAAAAATCCTAAATGCCCATGAAGTCCCTAAATTATAAATATGGTGCGCAACACATTTATAAGAAAGGTCCTACTAGACACAGCTTCATAGACTCCTTGGGACACTTGAACCTTGTGCTCTGATACCAAGTTTTTCACGCCCCAACTGAAAGGGGTGGACATCAAGGATATATACAAGCACCTTCTAACTATCTGCACTAAACTCAAGTCAAAGATGTAGACTCAAAATAACAATAAAATATAGCAAGACCCAAATCAAAACATAGATAACAAAAAGGCCCATTGGTCTACTTTACAGTAGAAACAAATCTAAGTCTAAGAAGCCTCTAAAGCGTATGCATCTAAGAATCTGACAACTAGTCGGGACAGGGCCCCAACATACCTATTCTAACATATGTACATACATAGAAAAATATAGGCTCTAAATATCTGATAGCTCCAGGTAGAGGTGGAGCTTACCAACGGCTAAACTAGAAGTATCTAGTCTACTGGAAATGTTTGTTGTCCTGAGTACCTGAGCTTGTATTGATAGAAATGCAGCGCCACAAAAATAGGGGCGTCAGTACATATAAAACATGTACTGGTATGTAATGCAGCAGACTTAATAACAACTAGACATGTAAGAATGTTGAAATGAATAAAATATCAAGATAGGCAAATCTGAGCATATGTATGCAGGAGTCATAATCCAAAACTGGAATTTGTGACCATTTTCAAGGGTCCTTACCCAACATTTCATATCTTATTCATTTACATATATGTAATTTCTATAATTTGCCTAAGTGATATCTTTACTTTGTTATATAGCTTCTTTGTTCTTTGTAAAACTAACTGTTAGGGAGTCACATGATGGCCTATTGTTGGTGATCAATGAACCCGGTATGACTTATGTAGCCACTGTTACGACCGTGTGTGAAATCTCATAGTCTAGGTAACGAGGTCTATCAAGGTACGCCCCTGAGCTTCTTGATGGTCTGCACGTAGGCCTGTATCAGTCAGGTGAATCCCCGACAGGAAATTCAAACTGACTCTTTCTGAATTCTTTGCACAGAATAGTGTCGCATGTAATGGCCCTAAAAATACCCTCCCCACGCTACAGAGTAGGCTATAATCTAAATTTCATGTAAAGACTTATAATAATTAACTCATAAATCATACAACTCGTGCTACTGTTTGTGATTACTTTCTTTAGCTTAAAAATCATATATCTTGTGACCTATGCATCTACGAATAGTCAGTAGCCAACTTCTTCCTTTAAATTTATGCAACATATACACTCACTAACTTCCAAGAGTTTCTACGCAAGTCACATATATTTATGCGGAACATATGACTTCCTTGACCAGAAAAGAGTACTATAACTCTATAGGTTCAGGACTCCAACATGAGAGTGTTTATAAAAGAGGATAACTTTCTTTCAAGTATCATATAATCTCTGATGACATTTACCAGAAGAACATGCGACTTCAGGTCGTGCCTTAATGGCGAAGAAGGTTTTAGTATTACATACCTTACTTCGAGACTTACTATCTTACGTCGTATCGTCAAAATCCTTTGCTGAAAACTTTATCTATAACATAACACCATAAAAGGGTACTATAAGAAGCATAACAAGGCTGAAAACATCATAATAGTCCAAGAGCGACAAGCTCAACAATTACTATAGATAAATGGTGTTTCATCACACCCTTCTCTTTCTCTACTTTCCATGTGGGGTCATGAATTATTTACGTGTTCAATATCACTCCTCAATCCTTTAACCATAAAGAACCAGCCTCCTTAATCTTCTACAATTAACATATAAAGTCAAACCAATGGCTTCCAAACACCATCCTATGAGTTCTTTGTCAACGACGTTCATTTCCCTTATAAGCTCATAGTTTAAGTTGGTAGAGAAAAACTGCCATAAATTACAATAATAGGAGCTCATATAAACAGCTACAACAAATTCTTAAGCAATTTAGGCATTTCATCAAACACTGGCGAGCGACAAACTTTCAAGAACTATAAGAGTTATGTTTTTTATACCTAGCCTTCCGCTTTATCATAACCGGCATACTGCCCCAATACAATACCATCTACCCATCATTTGGTCAAAAAAACACCCAACACATCCCTCTACAAACTCCCTCCTCACCAAGAACATCAACTACAATGGGTAAAACATGAACTCACGGCTTCCTATCAGCGTCCCGTGAGTTCTTCCCGCAAATTAGACTTACAGAATCCTAGAATACTATTTAAGGAGATAGAAGAGGAGTCATACCTCTACATCCAAGAAAGGAATTCCCTGCCCTTTCTATTCCTCAAGAACAAGACTTTTTTCCTTCAAGAAAAGACTAGGCTAAGTATATCTATAGGTCTATAGTGAGGAAGACACTTGATTCTTGAAGAAATAAACTCACCTTAATCTTGGGAGGATTGGAGATGAGAAAGACTTGAATAAATAGCTTAAAACCAGTCCTCACACATTTTGGAGTATATGGTAAAAGAAATCTCAAACTTCTATTATAAAAACAATAAGTTTGGCCGACTTTCTCCAAAGTGCCACATGTGTGTGCATCTGTCGTAAAATGTACATAACTTCTTACTCCTAAGTCATATTAACAAGCGGTTTATTTTGCTGGAAACTAGACTTGAGTACCTATCATTTGATAGGTTGTAGGTTCTTCAAATTTTTATATATTAGGAGATATGCTTGTTCAAAGTCAGGTGATAAATGAGATCATTTGTAGTATTCCTCCACAATGAACCTTTAAACTTGAGTCTTTTCTTTAATGATCTCTTTGGCCTAAAACTTTTGTTTAACCCTTCAAATGACTTAATATAAGGGTTACATTGTATTCTTAACCATTTTCAACGATATATTCCCCCGATATCACACCTAGGCATTGGTTTTTACGAGTAGCAAATGTGATTTAAGGTACGGTGCATCACAACCTACTTGATTGGTGGATTTTCATTATGTTCTTCATCTCACCCTTTCTTAGCTTCAGGCTTCAGGTGTTTGAACCTCAGTTGGTGAACTCGATTGAGTCAGCCTATAACGTTTGGGGAATCACCGATGAACACCTTGTTTGCCTATTTTAGCCATCAATTTGGTCCAACCTCCTGCAACTTTAGGTGATGGATTTTCACCTTGCTCAACTGCTTTGACGAATCGCCATTTTCACCTTACTTCGCCGACCTGCCTTAAATATTTTCAGAAGTGAACACTCTCACTTTAGGTGAGGTCTAGTCGTGTTGGGTGATGTACCCAGTGTACTAGACAATCCTCAACTGGGAGTTTTCACTCTTTTCAACGTTTTTGGCCTATATTTCATAGATTCATCTTTGCCTTATCCTTTAGCCTTCGTAGCTGCAAAACATCAAAATATCATCAGATAAGGACATAAATAGGCATTGAGAACACTATTTGTTGAACTAAAAGATCTCAAATGAGTCAGAAACTCAGACTCGTCATATGTAAGGCTACATAGTCAATGCATGTGTCCTTCTTTACTCCATACATGTATTTTCAGTAAGCAAGATTCAAAGTAGGGTTTATACCCCCAAGTTAGTTTTATTCAAAATCCTATATACATCTTTGATTTCTTATTCTTGATTTCCTTGTAGCGATTTCAGCCTTGCCTATACATCAATGATCCTTGATAGCTCATGTTCATTATAACACATGAACCGTATTTAAGAAAGATTGTTTGGAAGCCTTGGCATATCATTTATTATACATGTTTTCATATTCAAAAAAAATATCTAGAATTAATGAAATTACTTCATAAAGAGTTTTAAGGGAATTTGACTACTTCCAAATGCATTATTATCATAAAGAAGAACATTGCTAGTTTCAAAGAAGTATGTTAGTTTTAGAAAGAGGTTTTCAGTCAGTCCTAAAGAAATCTTAGCATAATTTTAAAGAAGGATATTTGAGTAATTACTTGACTTAGAAGTCATCAATTTCCCAACAAAGGGGCCCTTTTTCCCTAAAACGAAATCATATATAGTTATGCAGCACTATTGCATGTTTTAGAAGTAGTATTAAGCACCGAGTTAGGTACGGTTTAGATAATTCAACCCCATTATTGCACAACCAGTGTAGGATAAGATTGTGTTGTATATTTGGGTGAGTCATATTAAAGACCCTTGTAAGGAACATATTTGATCCATAGTTCACTTCATCCTTTATCCTGGAAAAGTATTGGATGGTTCTGGCAATGTGGCAAGACGTTGTATCATCATGAGGCTCATTGTGATAGTTGTCGGTTAGAGAAACTCCCCAAGAAAAGTAAAGTATTCTATTTAAGAATTTGATATTTTTGCATATGACTAACTTGTAAAGATTTATTGTGTTCAATTCGCATGCATGCTTTACTTTACAGTTATATATTTTATAGTGTTTTTCTGAGTTACTCTTTCAGTTAAGCATATTTAGTATAATCAGTATTTCATTCAACCAATTTACATACCGTACATTCCATGTACAGACATCATTCGATAATGCATCTTTTAATGATGCAGATATAGGTGTTTAGGATCGACAGCAGACACTTCATTGAGATCCTCTCCGTCAGTTTTTGGTGAGACCTATCACGTTCTGGAGGGTTCTAGTTCAGTTATTTACGTCTTTATAATTAGACATTTTTGTTATCATTCAGATAATCTTGGGTCTTGTCTTGTCACCTATCCTAGTCTATTAAAGGCTTCATAAACAAGTTCGTGAGTCATTCGAGTCTTTGATTTTATGATGTTTTAATTATATCATATTTATGATATATATCCATAATTCAGACTTTTCATACAGCATGCTCCGAGGTGTGAATATTTATCTCTTTTAGAGCTTCTGCATAGATGTTTAGTCCTCTATTTAGTAGTAAACCAGGCTAAGGATTCACTTGAGACAAGAAATGGTTTCTTAAGGCCAGCCATACCCAGGGAATAGGCTCGGGGCATGACAATAGCATACACTATAACAAAAACACATTTTAGCGGCAATAAATATATATATTAACAAAGATTGTTAAAGCTTTTATCGGTATTAGTTAATTTCCAATGGATCCAATGTCGCTAAAGGCTTTAGGGACATATACAAAGAGTGTTAATTGCCACTAAAAGTACATATTTAGTGGCAATTAAGCTATTGTCGTTAATTAATTGCCGCTAAATATCATTTTTGATGTAGTGATATCAACATGAGTTTAATTTATTTATGTTCAAGTAAAAACTAAAATAGAAAAGTTGAGGAGTCGCATCGAAAATATCAAAAATTGAGGAATAAAAGGAAGAGACAAGGCTGAATAAGAAAAGAAATAATGTCAAGATAGTGTCAAGGAGGGTGTAGTCACTACTCCCAAATGTACCATACGTTACAAGTCTAGAAAGTTCCATAGTGATCCTAGTATATTTTTCTGTAAAGTTGGTGTGAAAATAATAAGGACAAGCATATGGGTTATGTATGCATTGTTTGAATTTCATTCTAAGAGTGAGTGTTTTGTATTATCCCTCATAAATAAATCATAATATGTGTGTGATAGGGACTTCTTTATGGTAAGGACATTAGGATTGAACTATTGATAGTTGATTGTTGAAGAAAATGTTAATGGTGTATGCCAAGTTGCATGTTGATATCTAGATGTCATCCTTTGATCCTCTTGAGTTGACATGACTCATTGAAATAACGTTTTGAAACTTGTGCGAGTGTTGATAGTTTACGGGTCTATAAATATAGTGATAGGTGTTGCTTGAGGACAATCAAATGTCTAAGTTGAGGGTCTTATTGTTCCGACATTAGACGACACATTTGATACTTTTAACTATAAATAAATGCTAGTTTTGAAGCAACAATAGTGTCTTTTAATAATTATTATGTTGTGTTATACAGAAAATCACTCAAAACGGAAAAGGATGCAAAATGAAACTATGTTTAGCAAAAGGGATCCCTGACAATAGGACTGATCTGACGGTCCATCAAGGCTAGTGTTAGAGGTAAATAGAACAAATGTCAACAAAGGGGGAACTGATGGTCAATCTGACGGACCATCACATCTGCAATGGGCCATCAAGCAATTCTTTACTAAGAGTATTCAAAGATAGCTTTTGATAGGGCCCGATAGTACTAGCAATATAACAGACCGTCACACTTGTAATGGACAGTCAGGTGTTGTGTCAGACAAACTTCAAAAGGCCAGCTTTCTTATTTTAAATTTCAAATTTTTTGGGTCTATAAATGGTATTTTCAGGGTTTATTTTATTGTCTTATTTTTTGAGAAAAACGATGTACGTTTAAATGAGTTTTCATCGAAATTTTTCATTGGTTTTTGAAATCAAAGCTTGGGATTGCCTTAACTTTTTTTTAGTGAATCTTTATTCGATGAATGCAATTATATTCTTTATTTCAATTATCATGAGTGTCTAAATCCCACAACTAAGAGTTGTGAAATCCATGACGACTTGACCTAATCAAGGATGTATTTACAAAATAAACTTTGTATTGTGATTGTATACCCTATTAACTCTTTCGTATTAATCGATTTCTAATGGTTGAAAATATTAGAATCTATCCTAGGTTTGACTTGTTTTAGTAAAACATGTGTAAAACTAGGAAAAAGAGTTAATAACAAGGATTCGAGACTCAAAGCTCGTCTAATGGTTTATGTTGTACTAAGATCAACAAACTCAGGGTAATTGTCATTGATTTGAAATAAACACTTTTAGTTTGAGAGAATAAAAGTGACATGTATTTATATGTAGCATGAGTTTGATAAACTGGTATACTAGCATTACACATTGAAATTCTGTGTTAATCCAAAATAAGTCAAACAGCCTGGTGAACACACTCCTGGTTATTATGTCTATAAATTCTCTGTTTAAGTGATACTAGTATGCGTACATGCGCAACTTATTTAAAATATAATAATTTTATAATTAAAAATGAAAAATAAGAATTATTATTCACTTAGTGATATATTTAAATAATACTCTCTTCGTCCCATATTAGTTGATCATCTTACTAAAAATAGTTGTCTCATATTAGTTGTCCATTTACTAAATCAAGAAAGAATTAATTAATTTTTTTGTATACTACCCTTACAAATAATTCTTTTTGAAAGTGTTCACATTTATTTGTAAAATTCCTAAGAAATTTTTTAAGGGATGAATTAATAAACATATCTTGTTTTTATGATTTCTTAATATGCGTGTAAAAAAAGAAAATGATTAACTAATATGGGATGGGAGTGTAATAATAGAAATCATTAGCTTATTTATTAAAGCACATTAAATTAATATTATTACTGCGCAATTTAATTTTATAATATTTAAATATAATTTCTATAGTTATATCAGCTACGCTTTTAATTTTATAATATATTATGTTGAAATTTTTCTAAGAATAATATTAATTTATGATTATTTTAGCTTGATCAAACATCAAATACTTCAAACTTTTTTACGTGTTTGTCCTTCATTCTTCTTGTGTCGTTTGAATTGTTTTCTATGTCATTTTAACCAATTCCCTCGTCTGTGTTGTCGAGCGTGATGCTCACTCCTGTAATATTCGTTTAACCCGACCCGACCCTATTCTTTTCAAGAAAAGTCTTCTCTTTTCTTTTGTTATTTCTCAACTTTCCCTAAAATCACAAAATATAGAAAATCTTCTCGTTTTCTCTTGGTGTTGATAATCTCGTTGTTGATGTTTCTTGGTGAAGATTCTTGGAGGGACAAGGAATTGAACATTGCATTTGACATTTTCGGTCAAAACCTAATCACAAAATTAAGAAGAAATTAAACCATAAAAAACATTAAATTAACGCTTTCTACTGGAAATTAAAAGATAAAACGAATTCCTACCTTATTGCGCTTGGGGAAGATGATGAATTCGTCAAAGAGAGAGTACCAACGTTAATCTTGAAAGATGAAATCGTGAATTTAGGGCTACCAACAGCTCTTTTGAGTTTAAATTTGGGGAGGATGATGTAAATTAATTAAATAATTAATAATAAAGAAATAAAGCAACACGTGGCACTTTTAAACTAGTTAATGGTAGTGAAAACACTGCATCACGCGCCTCGTGTGCATGGTAACAACCCAGACGAGGAAATGGGTCAAAATGACCCATTTACAAAGATATTAAAAAGTTTTGTGGGGTGATAAGACACTTTCAAAGTTAAGATGTCTTTATGCAAATACGGGACAACTTAGTGGTGACTTTATGTTTTTTCTCAAAATAATATAATAATTATATATTACATCATATGATGCCATAGCCGTATAAAATTATTAATTCAAAATTAAACTAAACTAAATCCCTCACTCAAATCACATAAAAAAGTCATTCATTATTAATTTTCACATTTTATATAACTTATAATATATAAGTATTACTTCATCAACTCATGTTTTAAAATGGATTATTTATTTTATTATCTAATCTACTTTATACTTTTTCTTCTGGAAAAATTGATAAAGGAAAAGTATAACGTACTCTCTAATATGGTGCCGTTAATTTATTGTTTTTTTTTTTTTTCTAAAAAATAAAAATAAAAATAAAAATAAAAATAATAATAATAATAATAATAATAATAATAATAATAAAATAGTAGATCAATGAAATTCTTTACAATTTGCTTAGAATAGAGAGTGTAATTGAAAGTTTTAAAAATATCTCTTTTTCTAAAGTGAATTACAATAACTGTATTATTAGAAGAAAAAAAATAAAAAAGCGAATTCTGTTGTTGGATACTCAGTTATTATTTTTGCAAGATAATTGAGAAATGCATATTTCTAAATTTTTTAATGAAAAATAACAATTTGTTTAGAAGTGAGAAGGTAGTGGGAGGTTTTAAAACTGTTTATTAATAATAACTAATTTAGATTAAGGATAAAATAGAAAAATAAAATTATTTAATTGGATAATCAGTTTTTATTTGCACGGTTAATTTTAATACTACTTTAATTTTACTTTCTTAATAAAAACTTTTACAATTTGCTTAGAAATTTTACAAATATATATATTTGATAGCCAATAAAAATTACTCTATTTAAGAAAAAAATGAAAATGAAATTAATTAGTTGGATATTAAGTTTTTTTTTCCAAGTAAATTTAAAATACAAATTAAATATTTCTAAAACATTTAATTTTATTATGCATTTGGCTGTATAACAACATAGCTATATAAAAAAAAACAAAGGTCCTTCTTATCTACAATAATCAAATTCTTGGCATATTGAAATGTACAAATAATATAAACTGCTATTAGTGTCTGGATCCTCAAAGTCTAGGTCCTAATAAATCGTGTTTTCCAAATAATTTTTAATTTCTATTCCGTAAAACAAATATACACATACAATTAGGCAATTAGGTCACTTGAGTTTTAAAATTTGCACTTGAAACATTAAATCATATTGAATTAATAAATACTCTGCATATTTCAATTTATATGACATATTTAATTATTATTTTTTGATAAAACATACTTAACTTTTTAGTTAGTATAAAAAAGAGTGACATATTTCATTATTTGACATATATTTAATTACGCTATCAACATTTTATTCATGTTGGATCTCAATTATTTGTCAAAATAAATCATAAAAGTATACTCTTTTTAACTTCCAGAAAATGTTTTCCAATTTTCCCATGTTTGGTTGACTTTAAATGTTTGGAAAATGATTTCCAAATGAATTCATTTTCCTCAAATTTAAGGAAATCTTCCAAAAGTAAGGAAAATATTTTCCAAAACTTACTTCATTCTTTAAATTTTATTTCTTACCCTACCCATACACCCGACCGTCTCCATTAAAAAAAAATAAAAAATTCAATTTTCTTATTTTTTAAATTTCAAATATATTTTTGTCTCTACCACCAAACCGCCG